>CM076085.1:44010000-44022500 GCA_038088235.1 Zacco platypus | reverse complement strand
CCTCCTCACCTTCGCTGTCATGAAGAAGGTTGGCCTGTTTCTCCACTCAAGAAGAAATTTTCACATGCAACAACTAGGCCATCCTGTCTTTCAAGTTGTGAGGAAACGACTTTTGACAAAAGCTGGCTTGCCGACTCTACAGACACACTGAAGCCCGAGTCTCCATTGGCTCTTACATTTTTTATTTACTTGCCGGACTTTTTACATGGAATGCAAGAACAATGCAAATTTAAAAAAACTGCATAAATATATAACATAATTTTCAAACGCTGTTAAAGACAAGTAAACTGTCAGTAATAAAATAAGAACAATAAAACAACACACAAATAAACACAAAAATGCAAATTAAATATACTGTGCTTTTTAGGTTTTTCGGTTAGATCTAACTGTGGTTAGATACAGTTTAGGTAGATTATGTACTGAAAATGAATAATTAAATGTAAAAAACACTGCATAGCCTTCACTGTATAGATTAAATACAGATTAATCCATATTATTGTTACAAAAGTTATTCAGTCATGAGCAGTAGTGATTTTTTGAGCCTTTTGTTGTTTGATTAACATTAAAAACACAGACAGCAGCAGGAATATTAGGCTGCTGTCACTTTAAGACATAATGCAAGGATATACTGATATTGTTACACTAAGGAAACCATAGCAACCATCTAACAACATCTTAGTAATCAACCAGTCCTAGTAACCAATCAGAAAACCCTATCAACTCCTTAGCAACCACTCAAAACAACTCGGCAAACCAGCCAGGTGACCGTAGCAACTGCCTAGTAACCAAACAGAAGTCCCTAGCAACCCTAGCAGCTAGAACATTTACATTTAATCATTTAGCAGACACTTTTATCTAAATCAACTTATAAATGAGAAGAACAATAGAAGCAATCAGACCAACAAGAGGGCAATAATATTCAAGTGTTGTCTCTGTTAGTCTAGCACAGTACACATAACAGGGTCATCTATGGTCTTCTGGCTGGTTGCTGAGTTGTTTTGAGTTGTTGCTAAGGAAGCCATAGCAACTGACTAGCATCATAGTAACCAACCAGTCCTAGTAACCAATCAGAAAACCCTAGCATCTCCTTAGCAACCACTCAAAGCAACTCAACAACCAGCCAGAAGACCATAGAAACTACCTAGCAATGCCCTAGTAACCAACCAGAAGACCCGACCAGTTGCTTAGTAATCACTCAGAACAATTCAGCAACCAACCAGATAATACTAGCAACCACCTAGCAATGTCCTGGTAACCAACCAGAAGAATCCTAGCAATTTATTAGCAACCAACCAGAAAACCCAAACAATTAGCTAGCAATGTCCTGGTAACCAGCCATAAGACCCTAACAACTGCTTAGCAAACTCTCCGAACAGCTCAGCAACGACCAAGTGACCCTTGCAACCATCTAGCAACCATAGCAACATCCTAGTAACCAGTCAGAATGTCCTAGTAACTGCTTAGCAACCACACAACCTGGCGGATGATGCTAAAAACATCCTAATAACCGACCAGGTGACCCAAGCAAATGACTAGCAATCAAGCAGAAGATTAGCACAATATTTCCCATACAGTGAGAGCTTACAGTACAGTGACAAAGGACGCATATATTTGAGCATTGGAGTGAGTTGAGTAAATCAACTAAAGCTGTGTTCGTGTTTGTAGAGAGTCAGTCAGCGTCTTCGCTCACACGCCCATTCAAAAAACATGCTTGTTTAGAGCAATGAACCCACTGACACACTTAACATCTGACCGGATGATTTGGGGTTGTGTTTATGGCCTTCAACCACAAGGGAGCTCCTTGAAACCTCCTAAGCCATGCTGTCACATTCTCATGAAATTTACCAGGCAGCTAATCTAATTCATGAAACATTTAGAGAAATGTCAGGCCGGGGTGAAACCGTACGTTTGGCTGTCCAAAGGATGAAAGACATTAATTGGAGCCAAGGTTTGCCACCTTCCCCTGGGAAACGTCAAATCATCTTAGTTTCACTCGCATTCTTCTGCATCGCACAGATATGACGTACAACGTGTTTCACATCCTTTGACTTGAAACAATCTGATGTAGGTCACAAAAAAGGCAGCCATGGAATGTGAATCGAACGTTCTGCCAGACGTGCAAGAACGAGAGAAGAGAAGAAATCAGTGTAGATGACACCTTTAACTTGCCTCTCTTGCATATATTAATGCAAACATCGGCACGTCTCCAATCTTATTCTGAAAGAGTCATATTTACATTTCCCACTATCTTTCATCTAGATTCTCCAGTTTCAGATTTCAGTTTTTCATATTAAGGAGCTCAACTTCCATAGACCCTGTGACCACTTGTGATTGGATGACCCAAGATGGATATTAACCCTTTTACTCATAGAGGTCACTACAGTGGACAGCTAATTAAAAAGCCATTTTCTTGCGTATGCATGAGTGTTGGTGGCATAGTTGCACATCAACCACTACAGGAGACACTAGTGTGTCATCCTATACACTGCCACCAAGTGGCAAGCCGTTGTATGTGGAGTTTTTCTTTTTTTTGTTTTTGTTATGTAATGCATGTTACTTGTAATCCATTACTTTACTTGTAATCCATTACTTTACTTGTAACATTGTTACATGTTACATCAAAAAGTAATCTGATCACATAATGCATGTTACTTGTAATTCATTACTTTACTCGTTACATCAAAAAGTAATCTGATTTTATAATGCCCATTACATGTAATGCGTTACTTTTTTGTTACATCAAAAAGTAATCTGATCACATAATGCATGTTACTTGTAATCCATTACTTTACTTGTAATCCATTACTTTACTTGTAACATTGTTACATGTTACATCAAAAAGTAATCTGATCACATAATGCATGTTACTTGTAATTCATTACTTTACTCGTTACATCAAAAAGTAATCTGATTTTATAATGCCCATTACATGTAATGCGTTACTTTTTTGTTACATCAAAAAGTAATCTGATCACATAATGCATGTTACTTGTAATCTGTTACTTTACATTGTAACATTGTTACATGTTACATCAAAAAGTAATCTGATCACATAATGCATGTTACTTGTAATCTGTTACTTTACATTGTAACATTGTTACATGTTACATCAAAAAGTAATCTGATCACATAATGCATGTTACTTGTAATCCGTTACTTTACTCGTTACATCAAAAAGTAATCTGATCATGTAATGCGCTTTACTTGTAATGCGTTACCCCCAACACTACTCATTTCAGATGAGATTTGAAACACCCGACCGCTGGTTTTTCCACAGTCTGAAAACATCAAAAGATCAATGTACATTTCAGTCTGATGTTTTCTTATAGAGGAAAGCAAAATTTGTCCATTTTGAACGTAATCAGAATTATCAGCTAATAACAGTAAATTAACGTATTCTGTAAGACTGGAGGGAGTGTGAGTGTTTTCTGACTTTGTAGAGATCTTTGATGGAATCACATACTTATGTTCTGATATTAAAGACACAAGACTTTCAAATTGTATGAAGTTCTTCTCTGTCTGCTGGTCGAACAAGAGCAATCTCAATTGCATTTGCAATAGTCGAAGCTGTATTATATATATATTTTTATATATTTTATAGTTTTCACATTTATATAATTTTAATTAATCAGTTTGTTAAATACTCACAGTATTACTGTGCTATTACTGTAGTATGTTTGATACAGTATCTTTTCAGATAAAAACATCAACGCACACTGTCCACTCAGGTAGACATTTGAAAATGTTTTGTAAAATATGTATAAAAATAAAGGTCAGATCTTGTTTTTCAAGAGCAATAAAACACATAGGGAAAAAATCCTGACTGTGGATATCATACACATGCACAAAGGGTTAATATCATTTTCCATTAAAGTCACAATTAGCGGAATTTATTTTTGTCAGCTAAATCCCAATGACCTAAAATATTTACACCGAGAAAGAAAAAATCACTCAGAAATAGCTAGTAAACTTCACAAAAAATTATGAAGAAATGACAAGTATCATTGAATTAAACATGAAGTTTTGAAGTAAACAGACTGGAACAGTATTTTCAGTATTTAAGATTTTATGTTTAGTATTTCAATAATTTAACTGTGATGTCGGTTAATGATCACGTGTCTTGCAGGTAAACAAATAAAATATTGCACATTTTTAAGATATGTACATCATATCTGAAATCGCATTTTCCTGTCTCTGTGTTCTTTCCTTAGGTGGAGCGAGGTTTCCGTGCGGTGCATGTGGAAGGGGTGGAGTTGAAGCACATGGGGCAGCAGTCTATGGGTCACTACCCCGTCCACTTCCATATGAACGGGGACGTGGATGACAAGGGAGGCTATGACCCGCCTACTTATGTGAAAGACCTGTCCATTCATCACTCCTTCTCCCGATGCGTCACCGTTCACGGCTCCAACGGGCTGCTGGTGAGTATCAGGCACAGAAGACATCCATAGTGAGTCTCTGCGAATAAATTCATAGAATGACATCTTTATTTCTTTATTTTGATAGAATGGAATCTTTTGTTTCTCTTTATTTTTGAACCATGGCCGGTGGAATTTGTTTCCTCAATTTTCACACCGCATTGCCAAAGAACTACAGGTAGACAGTGTTTACTCAAAATTCACTGAAATAGTAGAAATATCTAAAAACTATATGAGAAGCAAAATTTTTAAGAAACGATAATGTTAGTGGGGTAAGAAAAATAAATTACATAGATGGTGATTATCGGGAAAGGTAAATAAAATTATTTAAAATTTTATATAAATAATTTTAATAAATAAAATAATAAAATTATTTAAAAAAAATATATATTTCCATGTTCACAGTTCTCTAATGTCGATTAATGGTCATGTGACATGCAAGTAAACAAATGACATAATACATCTTAATAATAATAATTCAAAAATACAACTCAAGAGGTTGATTAAAAAGTTAAAATGATATTTTATTAATATTCCTCTGTTAGTCAAGCTAGCACAAGTATCGGCATATGCGATAATTTCAAATTGGGAAAAAATGTTCGATTAATATTTATCAAGAAAACTAATACGTTTTTTGAAAACACAGCTGCAAAAAATATTTTAAAAATCAGTATTTTAATATGTAGAAATATATAAAGATCCGTAAAAAAAGATACATTTACTCAGGAAGGACATTTTATTTTGCATAAATATCTAAAAAAAAAAAAAAAAAAAAAAATCTTAAAATGACAAACTTACTTGAGAAGCAAAACTTAAACTTTATTTTGATTAATTACATTTACTTTAAGCTAAATTTAACATTTTAAACACTTTTTAAAAAGAAAAAATTACCAAAATAATAAAAGTTTTTGGGATTTTTAGAGAACAGATCTTGAATTAAGTTTTGACATGCATACTTTTGAATTAAAATGATGTATGTATTTTTGAATTAAATTGCTACATAAAATTGTACCGGTGAGGTAAGAAAATAAATGACAGTAATGGTGAATGGGTTAAAAAATAAAGCTACAGTATGTTCACTGCACTGGCTGCTCCTCCACTCTTAGATCTCCAGCTGTCCATCAGCGGTGTGATCTTGATCGACGGGACACACCTCTTCACTCTTTGCCAGGCTCAAACTGAAGCTGTAAGGATGGAAAACTGGATAGTCAGGAAAATAAACCTTGTAGCTACTGAACGGAGTGACCTTTAATTATCGATGTTCACTAAATCAGCTGTCTCTACTACTATTGCTCATAGTTAGGATTAATCTAGGATACTAATTAAGAGCAGCTCCGTTGACACTTACCTAATTGACAAACCCGGCTTTCTTTTTCACACTCGCATGATATCTGTGTGTTTTGCGGATATTGATGCCCTCTGGCAGATTTTCTAGTTTTGTTTATATCATGGGGAGAAGCATAGATCTTAAAAGAGTACTTTTGACTCTAACAAGTTAAATGAAATATGGATTGTCAGAGCTCAACAGAACAGGAATATGAAACTGCAATTTATTGCGTAGCGGTCTGCCCTTGGCTTTTATAAAAAAGCGTAGAGCTGCTGTTCAAACATTTCTCAGAGATGCAGGACTGCCAGTATAATCTGCTTTATTTTCTTCACAGGAGACGAGGTGAAAGGCTACGGTACAACGAAGCCACATTATTCGTTCGTCAAAGCAAGCTGCGATTTTATTTCGGAGCCGGCGGGGGCCGGGGCGGGGGCGGGGGGGAGTATCCCAACCTCAGAGCTCTGACGGGAATAACTCTTTGACATGGGTTGCTTCTAATGCGTTTAACAAGGCTAAATGTTGTTTTGCCCAGCGGTAGATGTGTCACACACTGAGGAAGTTTACAATTCACCTATTTCTTTGAAAGGATTAATGGAATTGCTTTCAGTCCCAAAAAATTGTTTGTTTGCCAACTTGCACTGAGCTGATGATGTTTCCATCAGGGTTGTATGTGGTGGCAAAAAGTGCAGCGTTTCAGCTTAACCTGATGCTGTTACAAGTGCGTTCACAGCAGGACTTTGAAAATAGAAGATAGCTGACATATTTTAGGTAAACATCTTTTAGTGTTTTTCATTCTCAGTTGTTGATTACCATGAGAAGGAATGGAAAATATGAGAATCTTTTTCCCCCGTGAAATGCAAAAGGAGATGTTGGATGGTTGTCCATACAAGGAAAATGGATGGGGATTAAGCTTAAAGTTGTCAATATGTGTATACAATAATATCATATATACAGTATTGCATGAACAGTGCACCTTTTGGATTGAAATTCAGTCAGTAGGGAGGTTAAAGCTTCATAGCTCTTAAATTATAGAGGATGAGCTATAGATCCTGTAATGTTACTGTACACTGTAGTCTAACGTCTCATATTACAATAGTGCAGATTGTCATATCACAATGATAGAACGCTGGATGGATGGATGGATGGATAGTGAGTTAGTAGTTAGTTAGCGAGTTAGTAGTGAGTTAATTAGTAAGTTGGTGAGTTAGTGAGTTAGTAGTTAGTGAATTAGTAGTTACTTAATGAGTCAGTAGTGAGTGAGTGAGTTAGTAGTTAGTTAGTGAGTTAGTAGTTAATGAGTGAGTGAGGTTAGTTAGTAAGTTAGTAGTTAATGAGTTAGTAGTTAGTTAGTTAGTGAGTAGTGAGTGAGTTTTTTAGTTAGTTAGTGAGTTAGTAGTTAGTTAGTGAGTGAGAGAGATGTTAGTTAGTGAGTTAGTAGTTAATGAGTTAGCAGTTAGTTAGTTAGTTAGTTAGTTAGTGAGTAGTGAGTGAGTTTTTTAGTTAGTTAGTGAGTGAGAGAGGTTAGTTAGTGAGTTAGTAGTTAATGAGTTAGCAGTTAGTTAGTTAGTTAGTTAGTGAGTTAGTAGTTAGTTAGTGAGTGAGAGAGGTTAGTTAGTGAGTTAGTAGTTAATGAGTTAGCAGTTTGTTAGTTAGTTAGTTAGTTAGTGAGTTTTTTAGTTAGTTAGTGAGTTAGTGCATTAGGCTAGTTAGTAAGTAGTTAGTGAGTGAGTGAGGTTAGTTAGTAAGTAGTTAATGAGTTAGTAATTATTTAGTTAGTTAGTGAGTGAGTTAGTGAGTCACTTAGTGAGTTAGTTAATGAGTAAGTGAGTTATTAGTTAGTAGTGAGTTAACTTGTAAGTTAGTAGTTAGTGAGTTAGTAGTGAGTTAACTAGTTAGTTAGTAAGTAAGTATTAATTCCGGCAAGCTTAAGAACGCAATAAAAACTGTGGTTGGTATGTGCGCAATAAGTCTTTTGAAGCCGTTTTTCACTGAAGATGTTCACAGACTCTCTTCAGTTTTTAATTCTGGTTCATTTTTATAGTAACTTATAAGTCATTAGGGTACTCCTTTAGGGGTGAATCCGGTTTGATTGGGACACATTTTGCCATTGAGATGACTGGGGAATTCAACCTGAATTAACCCTATGAATTTTCACTCATCTTTATATGAAGGTTTTTATTATTTGTCCTCAGGAATGAAGTAGCTATGATTTCGTTTTCCTACCCAATGTTAGCAATTAATCTTCTGTTTTCTGATGTTCTTAATTTCCCGGTAGGTGAAAGATGTTGTCGGCTATGACGCTTTAGGGCATTGTTTCTTCACTGAGGATGGACCGGAGGAGAGGAACACATTCGATCATTGTCTGGGACTTCTGGTGAAGGCCAGCACACTGCTACCCTCCGACAGAGACAGCAAGATGTGCCGGGACATAACCAATGGAGCTTTTCCTGGATATGTGGCCAAACCACGCCAGGACTGCAGGTATAAATCATACTGAGAAAATGGAGAGGATGGTGTATATCCAATAACTGAAGAAACCAAGAGCATCAAACAAATCGCACCCTAAAATCAAAAGAAAGAATCAAGAAATTTTAGTGTGTCAAATTTGGTGAAAATATCTCATTTTGTTTAGGAGTTAGACATTCATATATATGAGCGCACAAAAAATTACCCACACCTGACTTTGATTGCAATCTTACTATCAAAATTTTGACAATTGGCCATTAGCATTTAGTCACTGACCTATGTTTCCGGTTTTCCTACAGTGGTTTTGTCTCTATCGGACTTACCATTTCAAAGATATTTGCAAATGTTGTTAAAAGCTAAATCACAACGTTACACTAACCATAAGGCGAAACCTAGCATATTTGATATCGTTGGACTCGGCAAGGATTCAGGAATCCAAGGAGATGACATTATTTTTCCCTTGAAAAAAAGTCAACCACTACAGCATTTTACTACAAAATTCAGTAAAAACTTCAATGGCCTATGCCCAAAATGGCCGAAATGCAAAAGTTGGATTTTGACTTGTCTTGATGACCTGAACGAGACTTTTATGATTTTTGGACAAACCGTTCAGAAGTTACAAGCAAAAATAGCCATTTTTCGTACCTCCAGACAAGTAGGTGGTGCTGCATCGAAACGCAGCTCCAAGTTTGGACCAATAAAGCATTGAGGAGATACAGCCTTATGTCTATTTTCACAAGCGCTGTGTATAATTTGTTGGCACATTTTTTCGAAAACGGTTTGACAAATCAACTTGACTTCCAAAACTTATTAGCGTAAATATAAGTGCAAGTTTGGACAGTTGGTGGCGCTATAAGGATTGAGTTAGAGACTCCAAATTTGCTATGGTGGCAGTTCAGACTGGCCTCTATCACTGTGCCAAATTTCATAACTTTCTATGGGTTCTATAGGCAGTCATAGACTCGAAGAAGAAGAACACCAACGAATACAATAGGTGCCTACTCACCTTCGGTGCTTGGCCCGTAAATATAGTAAAGAACTGATTTTATTAGTTGATCAATTGATTAAATTATTATTATCACTTTTTTAGAATTTATTTGTTGTATAATTCAATATTTTTTTTTTAATGTATCATGTTTTTTTCAATATTTTGTTATAAAAATGGTCATTATATTCGGGTCTTGGATGATTGGATAACTAGCTTTCCATTGTGTCTCATCCCATAGTTTGGTTTATTTTGTTCTTTATCTTCACTATCAAAGCAGCTGCAGTATGAAATGCTAATTGTTCAATGCTAATTGCTGTTCAAATTGCATTTCTAATATTTGTCAAACTAATCACAATACTGTATGGCTGTCTGAGCAAATTGTGCAGCACTAATTTTTGTTATTGTTAAGAGATGTCTTTCTATAATCATTATTCTAGCTACATTCTGTTGACACATTTCTCTAACAAACCCTTTTTTAGTTGTTTTCTCACTTCTCGCTGGTATTCTTTAATCAAGGCTTCCTCTTAAGAAGGCAACAACACAACATGCGGTCGCACTGATGATAGTTTCTGCCCGCGCTCATTATTGTTTAATGATTTTTATCCTTAGATGCTCTCGCATTCTTCGAACCTTGTATAATCTTTGCTAATTAAAATAACAACATTACCACATTAAGAAACCCTGCTAAACTCTGGCGGCGAAACTGTCTGGGTTGGGAAAACTGCGGTTGAGTGTTGACAGTAAATATGTTTAATCTGAACCACAGAGCTGCGAGAGCTGGGATTTGCTTTGAAGTGTGGTTATGTGGTTTGTTAGGGTGAGGTGAATACTTATGGAGTTACATCCTTAATTTTTGACCATCTTTAGTTACACACCTCAAAAATTGTACCAATACGACACAAACACATAAACAGGCAACAGATGTCTGTGACTTTTTTCACACGGATGTTTATCTTCATGCAAACACCTTGTCTGCGTTTAAAATTTAGACCAGTTCCATGTAGCGTGTGGAACGAACGGGCTTTCAAAGCATTAGAGCATTAAATTGCATTAAATTGCTAATTGCTCTCATATATATTGCATGAACATTGCACGTTTTAGATTGAAATTCCGCCAATAGGGAGGCTGAAGCTTCGTAGCTCTTAAATTATAGAAGAGGCTGCCATACATCCTGTAATATTATCGCTTTAGTCATACGTGATTAAGTCACATTTTGAATATTGTAATAAGGTTTTTATATAACATCCCTCATAGATGGATGGATGGATGGACAGATAGATAGACAGACAGACGGATGGATAGACAGATAGATAGATAGATAGATAGACAGACAGACAGACGGATAGACAGACAGACAGAGGGATAGATAGATAGACTGACAGACGGATGGATAGACAGACAGACAGAGGGATAGATAGATAGATAGATAGACAGACGGATAGATAGATAGATAGATAGATAGATAGATAGATAGATAGATAGATAGATAGATAGATAGATAGATAGATAGATAGATAGATAGATAGATAGATAGATAGATAGATAGACGGACAGACAGACAGACAGACAGACAGACAGACAGAAAGATAGATAGATAGATAGATAGATAGATAGATAGATAGATAGATAGATAGATAGATAGATAGATAGATAGATAGATAGATAGATAGACGGACAGACAGACGGATAGACAGACAGACAGACGGATAGATAGATAGACAGACGGATAGATAGAAAGACAGACGGATAGACAGATGGATAGACAGATAGATAGATAGATAGATAGATAGATAGATAGATAGATAGATAGATAGATAGATAGATAGATAGATAGATAGATAGACAGACAGACGGATAGATAGATAGATAGATAGATAGATAGATAGACAGACAGACAGACAGACAGACAGACAGAAAGATAGATAGATAGATAGATAGATAGATAGATAGATAGATAGATAGATAGATAGATAGATAGATAGATAGATAGATAGATAGATAGATAGATAGATAGATAGACGGACAGACAGATGGATAGACAGACAGACAGACGGATAGATAGATAGACAGACGGATAGATAGATAGACAGACGGATAGACAGATGGATAGACAGATAGACAGATAGATAGATAGATAGATAGATAGATAGATAGATAGATAGATAGATAGATAGATAGACAGACGGATAGACAGACAGACAGACGGATAGATAGATAGATGGACAGACAGACAGATAGATAGATAGACGGACAGACAGACAGATAGATAGACAGACGGATAGACAGACAGACAGACGGATAGATAGATAGACGGACAGACAGACAGATAGATAGATAGACGGACAGACAGACAGATAGATAGACAGACGGATAGACAGACAGACAGACGGATAGATAGATAGATGGACAGACAGACAGATAGATAGATAGACGGACAGACAGACAGATAGATAGACAGACGGATAGACGGACAGACAGACAGATAGATAGACAGACGGATAGACAGACAGACAGACTGATAGATAGATAGACGGACAGACAGATGGATAGACAGATAGACAGATAGATAGATAGATAGACGGACAGACAGACAGATAGATAGATAGACGGACAGACAGACTGATAGATAGATAGACGGACAGACAGATGGATAGACAGATAGACAGATAGATAGATAGATAGATAGATAGATAGATAGATAGATAGATAGACGGACGGACGGACAGATAGATAGATAGATAGATAGACGGACAGACGGATAGATGGACGGACGGACGGATGGATGGATGGATACATTTTTCCTGTCAAAAATAAAATTGCACTAGCAGAACCTCTTTTTTCACATTAGATACAGTAGAGCCAATAATATGAGGTTAAGAATGGACATGTGGTAAATGTCAGCCGTGTTTGTTTATGTTTGTGACTGCAGAAGAGAGCAGCAATAAGACACAGACAATCTAATCAGTGTCTTTCTCTCTCTTTCTCAGCGCCACCTCCACCTTCTGGATGGCTAACCCCAATAACAATCTCATCAACTGTGCCGCGGCCGGATCCGAGGTTAGTCTCGTTACCACGGCGATGGCTCTGATTAACGGTGCCACGCTATTTCGGTGGCTCCTTTCCACCTACCATGCTAATTTGCGGTGGGTCATACAGCAGCATGTGTCGGTTGGCTCTGGATATTTTTTATATACCGCTGTGAGCTCATTCTCTATGTGTTTTGTGTCATTAGGACGGCCATTAGCACTGTCTCACATGTGGTGTGTGTGTGTGTGTGTGTGTGTGTGTGGCCTTGCAGGAA
>CM076085.1:43882500-44005000 GCA_038088235.1 Zacco platypus | reverse complement strand
GCTGAACACTGACGTATCCCTCCATCTTAATTGCACACAGGTTCGCTGATAATGGAATCGGCCTGACTCTCGCCAGGTAAACCCACTAATCACCATTTTCTCTATATTCTGCTATTTTCTTTGTACACATTTCAGCAGTCTAAGAGTGAAATGTGTTCATATTTGCTGAATTCATTATAGCACAGGGCATAGTGCCTATAATTGGAAAATGCCTTATATGGGCGGCCTCTTAAGATGCAGTAAAGGAGCCGGGGCTTTTGTGGGAATGTGAAAGTAATTTATTGGTGAGAACGCAGCAAAGATGTGGTGTTTATTCTCAAAAGGTGTGGATTCGCACTCCATTTTTCTGTGTTTGTGTGCTTGCATAGCGGAGGAACATTCCCAGATGACGACGGCTCCCGTCAAGAGGTGAAGAACTCTCTGTTTGTGGGAGAGAGCGGGAACAGGGGGATGCCCGACCTGAATGATCAATCCTGGGGACCGGGCGGCCCCGATCATCTCGGCAGGTCTCTACCGAGAGGAGTGTGAGTGTTTTTACCCTTTATCTTAATTTTGTTGCAACAAAACACTGTTTAGAAGTGTTGTGAATGGTGTGGAAGTGCGCAGCAAGGTTTCCAGAGAAATATTTCTTCATTTCGGTGGCCTTGCAAAGAGAAAAATGACTGCGGCATTGATTTTGACTTTGACCTATTAATGGCCACATTTTTCAGTTGCTGCAAGCCATTTTTATGGAAAATATGCCCGTTATTTGTCAGATCTTAGGAATTGCAGCTATTTCTAGGCCTGGTAAACTGCAAGAATTGTTTTTAAAGCATCTTTTCACCCCAAAAATAATGGTTTCACTTTATTTCGATGGTCCCTTTAACACATTCTGCTGACTATAACTAACGTTGTCGGAGTATTAGTTGACTGGTTGGGTTAGAATAAGTTAAGTAGTATAGAATAATACTTATATATGTAGTTGCAAAGTTACTTATAGTCATTACACTCTAAAAAAAAAACAAAGTTGGGTTGAAAATGGACAAACCCAGTGATTGGGTTGTTTTAACCCAGCAGTTGGGTTAAATGTTTGCCCAACCTGCTGGGTAGTTTTATTTAACCCAACTATTGTTTAAAATGACTTTATGTCTGACTTAAAATGAACCCAAAAATTAAAACTCAAGACTCATAATTACTAGAGGCAACAATAATAATCAATTGATGAGCAATTTAATGAATGTTTGTTGAATTATTATTCATTAAACTTATTAATAAATGTTCGTTGATTAAACATATTAATAAATGTTAATTTCCAGCATATTTTAGGTTCATTTTAAGCAACAATACAGTCATTTTTATACAATAGTTGAGTAGTTTGTACTAGTATAGTTAGTAGTTAATAGTTGAGTTAAATAAAACTACCCAGCAGGTTGGGAAAACATTTAACCCAACCGGTGGGTTAAAACAAGCCAATCACTGTGTTGGTCCATTTTTTTTTTTTAACTCAACTTGGGATGTTTTTAACCCAGAATGAGAGTTAGTTGACATGTACAGAAAATGCTGGGTTAAAAACAGTCCAGTTTGGGTTATTTGGCAACCCAGCACTGGGTAAATATTGGCCAGAACACATGCTGGGTTATTTTTTCTCAGCTTGCTGGGTTTTATACATGAACGATTTGCTGGGTTGTTTTTAATCAGTGCTGGGTCAAAAAAAAATTATTTTAAATAATAAAAAAAACTGTCTATACATATTGGACTTGAACAATTCATATACAATATTTTTTTATTCGATGGCTAGTCAGTCTTTTACAATCATAAAATACTCCTATGGGATTATTTTCCCGCCAAAACTATTGCGGTCACGGATCAAAAAATAATGAACGTGAATCAAAAAATTAAAAGCGCATGAAAAAAAAAATAGCGAGCATAAATCAAAACTTTAAACACATAAAAAAATTATAATGCACAAAAAATTATGTTTTCTTTGGTTTAATTACTCTGTATTTTGTGCTCTCTTACATTTTCTGCTCATAGTTTGTGCTGTTTTTCTCCTCGCTCTTCTTTCCACGTTCTGCGCTTGTTTTTTCAGAATCTTGCAGTTGGAGTTTCATGTAAATTAGGGCGGGTTTAAGCGTCACCATTGGTCCACTCGTTCTAGATTGACAGCTCCTCTAGCCAATCAATGGAAGAGGGGAGTGACATGACTCCAGTGTGACTCATATTCCCTACTGACGCTCCCTGCCTCACTGGTTCAGGGAAAGATAGCTGTCAGCTGATCATGTTCGAGCTGGGGTAAAATCTCTCTGTGGCAGGACACAGTTATACTGTATATGTAACTACAACTCGACCTGTAACGCGCATTCGTTTGACGACCGTGAAACTTCCATGATGGCGTGTCGATCGCTTTGAGTGTCGATCCTGCGTTTGTAGAAGGCTAGCGTTCCAAGCGGACTTTTGCAAACAAAAAAGAGGTCAGATGTGTATGGAAGCCCGTTCCCGCCACTGTTGAGAAAAAAAATACTCCGTAAGTCATAATAATGAGAAACTTTCTCATAATAATGACTTAGTATCTCCTAATAATGACTTAACATCTCATAATATTGACTTAACATCTCATAATATTGACTTAACATCTCATAATAATGACTTAGTATCTCATAATAATGACTTAACATCTCATAATAATGACTTAACATCTCATAATAATGACTTAGTATCTCATAATAATGACTTAACATCTCATAATAATGACTTAACATCTCATAATAATGACTTAGTATCTCATAATAATGACTTAGTATCTCATAATAATGACTTAACATCTCATAATAATGACTTAGTATCTCATAATAATGACTTAGTATCTCATAATAATGACTTAACATCTCATAATATTGACTTAGTATCTCATAATAATGAGAAACTTTCTCATAATAATGACTTAGTATCTCATAATAATGACTTAGTATCTTTAACTTAATCAAAAAAACAGTTTTTAACTTTATTAAGTTAAAGATACTAAGTCATTATTATGAGAAAGATTCTCATTATTATGAGATGCTAAGTCATTATTATGAGATACTAAGTCATTATTATGAGATGTTAAGTCATTATTATGAGATGCTAAGTCATTATTATGAGATACTAAGTCATTATTATGAGAAAGTTTCTCATTATTATGACTTACGGAATATTTTTTTTCTCAACAGTGGGGGGAACGGGCTTCCATAGATGTGAGACTACAGACACTTTCCTCTTTGTACAGTAATAATTTGATAGGAATACAATGTAATACAAACCTTCATTTCATTCAGGAAGTTTTCTCTCGGAACAGAAAACAAAATGGCTTCCAGTTTTAACCGGTTTGGCACAGACTACCCAACATTGGGTTGTGTTTACCCAGGTGTGTGAGGGGGTTCATTGACATTAAAAATGACCCAGCAGCTGAGATACAGAAAAACTACCCAGCGCCTGAGTAAAAATATTAAAAATAAAATAAAATTACCCAGCAGGCTGAACCCAGCATTTTGGTTAAAAACAAACAAAAAAAGAAAAAAAAAACAGCATTATTAGAGTGTAGTTGCAAAGTTACTTCTAGAATGGTCAAGGGACCCTAAAAATAAAGTGTTACCAAAATAATTGCATAATTAAAGTGATAGAGAGTTCAGCCACTTCAGGTCGTCAGGATCAATCCACATTTGCAAGCAATTAACTTCTGTCGTATGATATTTATATGCAAGATATTCAAAGTAAAAGAAAAATGTAGACTTGATTTTATCCTTCAGGAATTGATTGGATGTGAAGAGTGGATGCTCCATAGTGTCCATAGCCTTGGGTTGAAATATAAAATAACCTCAGTCTAAAAGGAATCGTGTGCAGTGTTTTTCTTTGAAAGACGACGACGATGAATATGTATGGAGTCTGATTTCACGACTGTACAGTAAGGACTAAATTTGAAGTGTGTAGTTTCTGCACCACTTGCGAAACCAAATATAGCTGCAAGCCACAATTAGTGGAATCCAGCCAGTATTGGGAATTTCTCTAAAGATGAAATATGCTTAGTGAGTTCTGTGTTTACAGTTGGGGAAAAATCAATCCAAAGTTCCAGATTTTTTACTTTGTTTGTCTGACATCTCGGAGCAATTTATCACTAGACACTTTACACCTGACAGGGCTTAAGGATTTCATGTGCTTGACTTTCATCTGTAATACTGCAGCTCAACACCTGTCACTTTATATTCCTTGCCGGATTTTGCATGGATGTATACAAAAAGTGAATGATAAAACACATTTATCACTGACAAATACCATCTTTATTGCATCCATGAAAGTCAAACCGAAATCTCTTTCTTTGAAAAGTGTCAGGCGTGTTCTTCAAACTTTAGCATTCTTCTTTTTGAGAGAACTTTAATTGGACACTTCAGTCATTTGCGTTCGTTTTCTTAAAAGAAGAAGGATCCACATTTTAAAGGTAAAGTGCGCCATTTCTGCACCACTAGTGGCAGCGAACAGAATTACAGTAACATTGATTGTTTTGTTTTCAAGCAAGATTGAAATTCACTGTACTTCACCTTTAACAGTTGCATTGACAATCCTGCATTTTAATTTTTAGGTAACACTTTACAATAAGGTTCATTAGTTAAACATTAGTTAATGTATTAACTAACATGAACTAATCATGAGCAGTACATTTGTTACTGTTTTTACTAATCTTCGTTAACGTTAGTTAATGAAAACACAGTTGTTCATTGTTTGTTCATGTTAGTTCACAGTGCATTAACTAATGTTAACAAGATTTTAATAATGTATTAGTAAATGTTGAAATTAACATTAACGAAGATTAATAAATGCTGTATAAGTGCAGTTCATTATTAGTTCATGTTAACTAATGTTGTTAACTAATGTTAACTAATGAACCTTATTGTAAAGTGTTACCAATTTTTATATTAAAGGGGTCATGTTTTATAATGTTTATAATGTTTCCTGGGTGAACTTATAATGTTAGAATGCTTTTTACACCAAAAACTGTCATAATTTAGAAATGAAAGGCATTTTTCCCGCCCTGATTTTATTGGCTATTGATTGGCTGACATTTGAAATATCCTTTTGCACTTAACATTGTCTTTTTTTCTCCATTTTTTTGTTTTTGTCTGACCTAATGAGCGTTTCACTGTCCATTGGTCAAGCCTTAACTGCAATTTCTAGTATTGCTTTAGTATTGCATCCTTCTCATGAGCTTTTAATCATTTTTGACTTTCCAGTCTGAGTTAAATCTATTTTTTGGCTCATTTTATCTGTAAAAGAAACATACCTCATAATTCTATAAAAATAGATATATATATATTTTTTTCATTTCCAGCCTTCATGAACAATTATATATCACTTATAAATGATTAAACACAAAATTATTAAGTTTGATGTGGTTCGGAATTGGTAAGATGTGCTTGGAAGAAAAAATATGATCATAAAATCAGCAATTCTGCACGCATTGTATGATGAAATCGTATGTATCAAAAGCTCAAGGAAAAGTTGATTTCTCAATTTATGACCCCTTTAAGAAAAAAAAAATCTATTTCAATTTCGCAAAATTACTCAAAGATGGCATATAAAAAAATCTCCACTGAGTAAAAATAATAAAAAATAATAATAATAAAAACGCACAGGGCAAAATTTGCTCCCCATAAGATAGACCGTGAAATTGTAAGTCTGTAGCTCAGACAGAGCAGCACGGCAGGCGTTTAGAATTAAAATTTAACTGCTAGTTGCTAGGCAACCATACATCCCATCCATCCCAAAATGACATAAAATGCAATTAACCCCAGACCCTTCATGCATGTAAAATTTGGTGAGTTTCCACCACCGGGACAGAAAGTTGTAGCTGTTCAAAATGAGGACGAAAGTAGTAGCAGTGCGCTTTATTCCTCACCACTGTTTCCAAGTCATGCGTTCGGCGTTTCTGTCTTGTTTAAATAATAATAAAAATGACTTTCTCAAGGTTGTTTTTTTTTTTCTTTTCCAAGGCAAGGCACAACTCATTATTTTTGTTCTATTCAGTGCATAAAATATATTTTCGGTTGATTTGTGTAAAAGTTTTTCTCAGTCCATATTTTAAGCTGTCCATTGCATTACATTGACCAAATATCCCATCATGGGCAGGGTTGGGGAGTAACGAAATACAAGTAACTTAGTGACGTATTTAAAATACAAAATTTGAGTAACTGTATTTCATTACAGTTACATTTTAAATGGGTGGTAATCAGATTACAGTTACATCTGAAAAGTGTTTTAGATTACCAAAGTGATTACTTTGAGTTTTAATGTCATTTAAACAGCAATTGGTGATTCTCTGACTCTGACCGTCTGAAAAAGCGGAGTTAAGTTTCATCAACATTTTAATACTTTTAAGAGGATCATAAAAATGTTGTTATTTTTATTTAGTTCTGTCCTGAACAAGACAAAATGACTGAATTTATAAAAATTGCCAAACTGTGAACTGAACTGTCCTGTCATGACCTGATGATCCACGACTGTTTTCATGTTTTGTGAGTCATTTTATAATTCACTCGTCACTGCAACTTTTTCTCACAATTTGTTTATTTTCCCTCACAATTGTGAGTTTGCATTTCACAATTCTGACTTCTTTTTCTCAGAATTGCGAGATTTAAACTGACAATTGCAAGTTATAAAGTCAGAATTGGGAGATAAAAACTTGCAATACTGACTTTTTTTCTTGCAATTGTGAAATTAGTATGTGAGTTTATATCTCATAATTGTGACTTTTTTCAATATTGCGAGTTTATATCTCATAATTTTGACTTTTCTCAATATTGCGAGTTTATATCTCATAATTGTGACTTTTCTCAATATTGCGAGTTTATATCTCATAATTTTGACTTTTCTCAATATTGCGAGTTTATATCTCATAATTCTGACTTTTCTCAATATTGCGAGTTTATATCTCATAATTCTGACTTTTCTCAATATTGTGAGTTTATATCTCATAATTCTGACTTTTCTCAATATTGTGAGTTTATATCTCATAATTCTGACTTTTCTCAATATTGTGAGTTTATATCTCATAATTCTGACTTTTCTCAATATTGCGAGTTTATATCTCATAATTTTGACTTTTCTCAATATTGCGAGTTTATATCTCATAATTCTGACTTTTCTCAATATTGCGAGTTTATATCTCATAATTCTGACTTTTCTCAATATTGTGAGTTTATATCTCATAATTCTGACTTTTCTCAATATTGCGAGTTTATATCTCATAATTCTGACTTTTCTCAATATTGTGAGTTTATATCTCATAATTCTGACTTTTCTCAATATTGTGAGTTTATATCTCATAATTTTGACTTTTCTCAATATTGCGAGTTTATATCTCATAATTCTGACTTTTCTCAATATTGCGAGTTTATATCTCATAATTCTGACTTTTCTCAATATTGCGAGTTTATATCTCATAATTCTGACTTTTCTCAATATTGTGAGTTTATATCTCATAATTCTGACTTTTCTCAATATTGCGAGTTTATATCTCATAATTCTGACTTTTCTCAATATTGTGAGTTTAAATCTCATAATTCTGACTTTTCTCAATATTGCGAGTTTATATCTCATAATTCTGACTTTTCTCAATATTGCGAGTTTATATCTCATAATTGTGACTTTTCTCAATATTGTGAGTTTATATCTCATAATTCTGACTTTTCTCAATATTGAGAGTTTATATCTCATAATTCTGACTTTTCTCAATATTGTGAGTTTATATCTCATAATTCTGACTTTTCTCAATATTGTGAGTTTATATCTCATAATTCTGACTTTATAACTCACAATTGCAACTTTATATCACACAATTCTGAGGGAAAAAGTCAGAATTGTGAGATAAAAACTTGCAATGACCTTTTTTGTGTTTGTTCCACACTTATTAGTATTCCAAAGTATTCTAAAGTATTTAGATTAAGTTACTAAACTTGAGTAATGTAACGAAATACGTTACAAATGCATGTATTTTGTAATCTGTAGTGAAATACATTTTAAAAGTAACCTACCCAGCCCTAGTCATGAGTGTTATTTGATGAGTGCAAACCAGTGTCATCGCCCCTGCAGGGACTTCCCCATCCGTGGGATGCAGATCTACGACGGGCCGATCAACGTCCAGAACTGTACGTTCCGCAAATTCATCGCTCTTGACGGACGACACACCAGCGCGTTCGGGTTCCGTCTGAACAACTCCTGGCAGAGCTGCCCGAACAACAACGTGACTGACATCACCTTCGATGACGTGCCGGTAAGCCTCGTCCCTCGAGCGATGTCGGGTATCATCTGTAGACCTTTGTGACCCCCGTGACAAAATACGTGTCAGCGCTCTTTGTGTGCTTAATAAAAGTGGACGGGGTCACAGTCTCCGAGCTATTTCAGGAACTCGGATTGATTTTGTGGAGGATGTCAGAGAGGATTATAACATTTCAGAGTGTCTCTGACAGAGGTTGTCCTTCCTCTGGTTATGATCACCTCTCTCCCACCCTCATGTCACTTCCAATAGTCAGATATGAGGCTTCATTTGTGCTGCGAGCTCTGAAGCACAGATCTGATTAGGACACGTACTGTACACTGTACGACAGTGATGTTGCCCGTTGTTTATTAGGAAAACAGAAATGTAAGAAATCTCAAATAAATCATGTAACAGTTGTGCAGAGTGTAAATATTTAGTAGCGGCTTTGAACATGTTTCATTCAATCAGAATTTATTATTATAATATTATTATTATTTGTTAACACTTTATATAGTGTAATAAAGTACTTACAAATAATTTGCAAGCTATTTAATAGTTTATGAACTGTATTTAAAACATTAATAGACTATATACAAATGGCGAGTTCTTTATTGTAACTGTAATTAACAAGTTATTGTTGTTTAATTAGCTCATATGTAAAACGTTAGATAAGTAACGTATTTACTGTAAATGTTTCTCACTATAGATTAGGTCACGGTAAATGAGAAAATTACATGCTTTGAATCAAACTTTCTTAGACATTAATTACATTCATATTCACTGTCCCTTAAAATGTTTACAGATGCATTAAGCGCGCACACACACACACACACACACCCGTTGTGTTTTCATGGTTTATGGGGACATTCCATAGGCGTAATGGTTTTTATACTGTACAAACTGTACATTCTGTCCCCCTACACTACCCCTACCCCTAAACCTACCCATCACACAAAATGTTCTGCTATTTTTGATTTTCAAAAAATATAATTCTGTATTATTTATAAGCTTGTTTCCTTGTGGGGACCAAAAAAATCAAAATTTCCTAGTATTACTATAACTGTGGGGACATTTGGTCCCCATAACGTAGGGAATAGCCACACACACACACACATCTTATGTTTTCATGGTTTATGGGGACATTCCATAGGCGTAATGGTTTTTATACTGTACAAACTGTACATTCTGTCCCCCTACACTACCCCTACCCCTAAACCTACCCATCACACAAAATGTTCTGCTATTTTAGATTTTCAAAAAATATAATTCTGTATTATTTATAAGCTTGTTTCCTTGTGGGGACCAAAAAAAATCAAAATTTCCTAGTATTACTATACCTGTGGGGACATTTGGTCCCCATAACGTAGGGAATAGCCACACACACACACACACACACACACACACACACATCTTATGTTTTCATGGTTTATGGGGACATTCCATAGGTGTAATGGTTTTTATACTGTACAAACTGTATATTCTGTCCCCCTACACTACCCCTACCCCTAAATCTACCCATCACACAAAATGTTCTGCTATTTTAGATGTTCAAAAAAGATAATTCTGTATGATTTATAAGCTTGTTTCCTCATGGGGACCAAAAAAATCAAAATTTACTAGTATTACTATACCTGTGGGGACATTTGGTCCCCGTAACGTAGGGAATTGCCACACACACACACACACACACACATATGTTTTAAAGGGACTTTCCATATAAATGAGTTTTATTCTGTACAAACTGTATATTCTTTCCCCTTATACTTATTGATGGATTTTAATAACGTGATCTTATGAGTATTTGTATGTAATTCATATTGACAGCATTTATTTATTTTTATAAGTGGTTATGTTTAGCTTTGAGGAAAGTCCTAATGTATTGTAAACATTTTAATGAACTCTTAATAATAATAATAATAATAATGCAAATAATGTCTAATAATGTTTGATTTAAAGCACTTAAATCATTTTCTCATTTTTCTTGACCTAATCTAACGTGAAAACTACTTGCAGTTAGTATGTTATTAACAAAGCATTAGCTAACCCTTTACATATGAGCTAATTAAACGGTACTTACAGTTAATTACAGTAACAATGAATGAACTATTTGCAAATAGTCTAATAATGTATTAACTACAGTTTATAAACTATTAATTAACTTTGTAAATGATTTGTAAATACTTTTACACAATACTTATTATAAAGCGTTTCTTATTATTTAACTACTATACAATACCAAAATATTGGGGTCAGTAAGGTTTTATGTATTTATTTATTTATTTATTTTTTAAAATATTAATACATTTATTCAGCAAGGGTGCATTAAATTGACCATAAAGACTCGATTTCGATTTCAAATGAATGCTGTTCTTTTGTATTTTCTATTCATCAAAGAACCCTGAAAAAATATATCATGTTATCATCCTCAGAAATAAACACATTGATAACAATCAGAAATATTTCTTGAGCAGCAAATCTGCATTTTAGAATGATTTCTGAAGGATCAAGTGACACTGATTCTCAATTCTCAATTGAAAGGAGATTTATTTATGACTGTTTAAATGTAGGTCAGATATGTGTCAGATTTAGAAACACATTTGTGAGTGGTCAAAATCAGATCTGTGACAGATATTGGTTTAAAAATACAGTTTGGGAATAAATACAAGGCAGTTATAAACAGTTATTGTCCTAATTTCCCCCATCTCCCCTCATGGCTCTAGATCACCTCACGTGTATTCTTTGGTGAACCGGGTCCCTGGTTTAACAAGATGGAGATGGATGGGGACAAAACAACCATTTTCCATGACATCGATGGCTCGGTGAGCGAATACCCGGGCGCTTTCCTAGTCAAAGAGGACAACTGGCTCCTGAGACACCCTGACTGCATTGACATCCCTGACTGGAGAGCTGCCATCTGCAGCGGGCACTACGCCCAGGTGAGTCCAACCCAGAGCCGTCATGTTACTCCCAAAACATTCCCATGTTTAGTCTCAGCAGTCTTCATTTGGCCTGTCGGTGCACAAGCATTTACAGTGTTGGAGGTAACGCATTACACGTAACTTGAGTTACAAAATCAGATTACCTTTTCAAGTAACTAGTAAAGTAATGCATTACAAGTAAGATTACTTTTTCAAGTAACTAGTAAAGTAATGCATTACAAGTAACTTGAGTTACGTAATAATATTACTTTTTCAAGTAACTAGTAAAGTAATGCATTACAAGTAACTTGAGTTACGTAATAATATTACTTTTTCAAGTAACTAATAAAGTAATGCATTACAAGTAAGATTACTTTTTCAAGTAACTAGTAAAGTAACGCATTACAAGTAACTTGAGTTACGTAATCCGATTACTTTTTCAAGTAACTAGTAGAGTAATGCATTACAAGTAACTTGAGTTACAAAATCAGATTACTTTTTCAAGTAACTGGTAAAGTAACGCATTACAAGTAAAATTATTTTATCAAGTAGCTAGTAAAGTAATGCATTACAAGTAACTTGAGTTACGTAATCAGATTACTTTTCAAGTAACTGGTAAAGTAATGCATTACAAGTAACTTTAGTTATAAAATCAGATTACTTTTTCAAGACACTAGTAAAGTAAAGCATTACAAGTAAGATTATTTTATCAAGTAGCTAGTAAAGTAATGCATTACAAGTAACTTGAGTTACGTAATCAGATTACTTTTCAAGTAACTGGTAAAGTAATGCATTACAAGTAACTTGAGTTACGTAATCAGATTACTTTTCAAGTAACTGGTAAAGTAATGCATTACAAGTAACTTGAGTTACGTAATCAGATTACTTTTCAAGTAACTGGTAAAGTAATGCATTACAAGTAACTTTAGTTATAAAATCAGATTACTTTTTCAAGTAACTAGTACATTAACGCATGTATTGACTAACAGCTCTCCTGTCCCCATGTTGAGAGAAACAAAGTTCAGAGGTGTTGTGAGTGCTGTGTGAACATGATGGTTATTGTAGTTCTCGACTAAATGTGAACATGTATTTACTCATCTCTGCAATGCAATGCAATCTAGACTTTTACACAAACCTGTAATTACACAAATATACTTTATGTATTTAATCTCACTTTATTAACCAGTGTCTTTGCTGCTGACCTTCAATGATCCTATTCAACAATACTAATTGGCAAAAATGACTTTAGATTAGATTTAGAAATAAAAGTGTTGAATTTCGTCCTCCAGTATCCTATTCTTCTTTGATCCAGAATGGCAGCACAGCTGAAAGGTTCGTTTGAGCTGCGCCCTCTACTGTACAGGTGTAAATGTGCATTTCCTTCAACCTGAGGATCATTCATTTCACTTTTGGTGTGAAAGGGCCTTAACATTTGACAAAAGTAAAACTTTTTTGTGGTTAAAAAAAACAAACAGCCCAGGCCAGATGAGAAAAAAGTAACGCAAAAAGAAACATAATGCATTACTTTCCATAAAAATTAACTAAGAAACGCAATTAGTAACGCAATATTGTAATGCATTACTTTTAAAAGTAACTTTCACAAAACTGAGCATTTACACGCAAACAGCAATGTTTCCCAAGCAGCACCTTGTTTGTTTGGTACATTCCAAGAAACGACAAATCCAGACACCTTGTTAGCCGTCGTTGAAATTCGTTCCGAGAAAGGCAATCAATCTGTCAAAGCTGTCCAACACCCAAGCGCTTTTTCACACTTAAATAACTGTGCAAAATATTCCGCCCCCCCCTCCAGATTTACATCCAGACCCGAAACCCAGCCAACCTTAACATGAAGATGGCAAAGGATGAGTATCCAGACAAACCTCTGGAGCTGGTTGGTGCTCTGGGAAAGAGGAACCACTACCAGCAGTTCCAGCCTGTGGTCACACTGGGAAAGGGATACACCATGCACTGGGACCAGGCGGCTCCTGCTGAGGTCACCATCTGGCTCATCAACTTCAACAGGTCAGTGAGGGATCGACTCCATCCGCTGTGCTATAGTCCTGACTGTTTTCACAATTAATGGATGTTGTCGACAAGAACTTTTAAGGTCCCAAAGCAGTTTTCCATCAAAATAAAAGCTCTATAGTTTTAAAACGAAGAAATGAAAGGCATAATATGTAAGATTTTTGGATTAAACAGTGTTATATATTTTTTTTTGACTTGTGTACTTACATTATCCCAGATGTTTCCCACGTTTAAATCCAAAGAAATGAGCTATTTTAACCAGTGTAATGGTTGTGTAAAGTGTAAAGTGTCGTGGGTAGTCGTGGCCTAATGGTGAGGGAGTCGGGCTTGTAACCTGAAGGTTGTTGGTTCGATTCCCACGCCGACAGGAATTGAAAGTGGGGATTGTGAATGAACAGCACTCTCTCCACCTTCGATACCATGACTAAAGTGCCCTTGAGTAAGACACGAAACCCCTAATTGCTCCACTTGTAAGTCGCTTTGGATAAAAGCGTCTGCTAAATGATTAAATGTAAATGTAAATTTTAAATGTAATGTACAGTAATGGACATCATATCCCCGTTACCCTCGATTTCCGGTTTTATTTTGTAGAAACCATGGAGACACCAAAGACGCTTTAATATATGATGTGTTTTATTAGACAGGTGAGCAACTGTCTGGATACATTTATTGACAGAAAACTAATCATGTTATATAGCTCAATGCAGTAAGTCTTATTGTTTGAATCAATTTACTGCGAGTACCATGTTTGTGCCTTAGAGATGATGCTTTTTTGTCAAGCATAATCCGAAAGAGCTTTATTTGTAGTAAAAGTAATACAGCATTTTCTCCACCATACAATATATGCCATTTAGCAACTCAAGCCATCCAGCATTTATTAATATGATATACAAATGTCGATCTAGCTTACTGCAATGTGCAACAAGTGTGTCGTTGCACCCGCCGAGCGAACGCAGAGGAACGTTATGGTAACGTTTTCAACACGCTCGAATGTATTTTAATATAATTGTTTTCATCAAGCAAAAGCGATAAAGTGACCTGTATGCGTAGTAATTCAACACTGTTTATGGCTGTTTTAATAGAATGAGATAAAATAATGTGATTTTAAGTGATCGAACGTTAATGTAACAAAGTTCATGGAAGAAGGAGGCAAAGTTAAAGGGTTAGTTCATCCAAAAATTACATTTCTGTCATTAATTACTCACCCTCATGTCGTAAGACCGTAAGTTTATCTTCAGAACCCAAATTAAGATATTTTTGATGACATCCGAGAGGTTTCTGACCCCCCATAGAAAGCAACACAAGTACCACAATCAAGGCCCAGAAAGCCAGCTCATTATTGGCCAACACTAATCACATGATCAACGTCGCCCAATAATGAGCAGATGTAGAACCCGGAAGTGCTGCACTGTGTTTACAACATCAACGCAAAACATCCCGGGGTCTTGGCCCCGCCCTGCTTCATACAACAGTAACGTTATTAAAATTGTATTGCATTAGCTCACTCATGAATTATTTCTGAGTCCTATTGGATTGCTTTCCATCGGCCGTGGAGGTGAAGACGGCAACTCCCATGATTCCACGCTCATTCAAGCATCCTATGCCTTTGTTATTGTTTTTAATTAACGACCTCTAGAGGTAAAACTTACATACTGTGCCTTTAAGACAGCCATACATATTACAGTTTTGTTTTTCTGTAAAATAAAATTATTATATGAAATGTATATGTATGTGTGTATATATATATATATATATATATAATATAGCATTTCCTCAACAAATGGAGTGGGTTTGGGGGCGTGACATTCTCTTTGTCCAACCAATGGCAGATAGGAGTGCTTAGGATGCCAGCCAATATGTTTGTCATCTGGATCTTTATATTAGTCCCTCGTGTGTAAATGCAGCCTAATAGACTTGTAACTGTGTCATAAATTATAATTAAACCACAATATTAACAAGAAACCGAGGAAATCACTCACAGCTCTTGGCTGGATAACTTTAATAGCCGTAACAAGCCCTCTAGAATCAAACATGAACACAAATTTAGGTCGAAAGAAAAGAGAAACTGCTGATTTTCATTAATTACTGTCAGTCAAACTCCAACAGCATCACTATTAATGTGTCAAATCATAAGTGTTTGACAGTAATCGAAATATTTAATCATGGACGTGATTCCTTCAGTATTAGTCTCATTTTGAACGTTTTCAAGCACTGTTTACTTAATTTGTCTTTAAATTACTTGTAAGAACATCAAACAATTTTTACTTAATTAAGAAACAATTAAGAGCTGCATACAGAACGTTTTTAAAAAAATATATATATATTTATGTTAATACTTTTTTCAGGATGCACTCACATCCATTACCTTATGAAAAGATCAGAATAAAGTATGAAGCCAAAAATAAATACAGTAAAGAGAGAGATCTGCACACATTTGTGTTATTCCCATTGATAGCTAAAAATAGCAATGTTCAGAACAGTGATTTTAAATTATATTTAATAAATAAATTACACATCATCTTGCGCTTCAGTGAACCCTCTGAATCAGGACTTTGGCGCCCCCTAGTGATTGATGAAAATACTAATATTCACTGCCACATGTCTTACTCATTACTGTTGCTTCTTTTACAGAAATGACTGGATAAATGTAGGCATCTGCTATCCAAAAGGCACAGCGTTCACCATAATCTCCGACATCCAC
This sequence comes from Zacco platypus, assembly GCA_038088235.1. NCBI lineage: Eukaryota > Metazoa > Chordata > Actinopteri > Cypriniformes > Xenocyprididae > Zacco > Zacco platypus. Next base: position 43,989,093 of record CM076085.1, on the reverse strand, counting down.
AACCGCCTCACCAAAGAGACGAGGAAGACTGGGGTGTTCATGAGGACCACTCAGAGAGAAAAGATGGGCCACTCTCACCAGACCAGAGGATATTACTACTGGGAGGAGGACACTGGGTAAGAGTCTGATCATATAGTCCCTGTACGACACGAACTGCCTGCTGGTAGTGAATACATATGTATGTCCTCATTGAAATGATCATTTTTATTGAAAAGAATAGTTGTGAGAAGACAGGAAATGATCCCTGACTCAGTGTTAAACGCAATACAGATGAATTGAAGGGTTAGTTCAAACACAAATTAAGGTATTTTTGATGAAATATGAGACTCACTGAATCATCAGATTTCATCAAAAATATCTTCATTTGTGAAGATGAACGAAGATCTTACGGGTGTAGAACGACATGAGGAATTGATGACTGAAATATCATTTTTGGGTGAACTAACCCTTTAAATCAGTATCCAAATAAATAAAATAATACATTTAATTGACTAGTTTTGAACTCTCACCAGCTCCAAGCTTATAATCATATATTATTTTAATATATAATTAATATTAATATTAATTATATATTAAATATTTATTTATTTAAATATTAATATATTTTTTAAATTAATTGTGTTTTTTTATACATGCATTACCAGTCAATAGTTTTGGAATCATTAGGTGTTTATGTTCACCAAGGCTGCATTTATTTGATCAAATATACAAAAAAAGCAATAACTTTCCATTTTAAATATGCTTTAAAATATAATTTCAAAGCTGTATTTTACAGCAGCCATTAATCATAAATATTGTGATGAATCTCATAATGTTTTTTGTAATTAATACATGCTCTTTACTCAAATTAAATATGCAATAAGTCAATCATAAAACAATTTCATGCCATACTTTATGGACATAATATTACGTTTACATTTATGCGTTTTGGCAAATACTTTATCGTGATTTATGAGGACACGAATTTGTATGATGACATGGGTATGACACTGGTATTTTACACTTAAACATGAAATACGAAGACATTCTATGAGTCAATAGCTTTAAAAACACTAAACAATGTTTTATTAAAAATGTAAAAATGCAAAATGTTTTGTGTGATGGGTAGGTTTAGGGGGACAGAATATACAGTTTATACAGTATAAAACCATTACGCCTATGCAATGTCCCCATAAAACATGAAAACACAACGTGTGTGTGTGTGTGTGAGTGTGTGTGTGTGTGTAGGCGGGTATTCCCTACATTATGGGGACTAAATGTCCCCACAACTTTAGTAAAACCAGTAAATCTTGACATTGTGGGGACATTTTTTTTTGGTCCCCATGAGGAAACAAGCTTATAAATCATACAGAATTATCTTTTTTGAAAATGTAAAATAGCAGAACATTTTCTGTGATGGGTAGGTTTAGGGGTAGGGGTAGTGTAGGGGGACAGAATGTACAGTTTGTACAGTATAAAAATCATTACACCTATGGAATGTCCCCATAAACCATGAAAACACAACGTGTGTGTGTGTGTGTGTGTGTGGTTCAGGTATACCCTAATTTATGGGGAATACATGTATCCTTATCCTTGTGAGGTGTTTTATTTTAATCCCCATGAGGAAAACAGCTTGTAAATCATACAGAATGATGTTTCTTGAAAATGTAAAAATGCAGAAAGTTTTCTGTGATGGGTAGATTTAGGGTTAGAGGATTAGATATAAAGTTTGTGCAGTATAAATATCATTATGTCTGTGTAAAGTCCCCATAAAACTTGTGTGTGTGTGTGTGTTCAGTCATTTTTAAAAAATCTCATAACAGAATGAATCCATTATGATGTCAAAATGAATAAATATGTTAATGGCATTAAAAAAAAAAGTAACGTAAAACAAATGAAATTAAATGTGTGTGTTTTTCTATTGACAGGCCTAATAGAAAATCAGACTGAACAAATTGGTAGTAATTATAAGTCATCTGTGTTATGATAGAGGATGAAAAAATAGCTGTTCTTTATTTAGCTGCGTCGGTCCTCCTTTGCTAATGAAACATAATTCAATTGCAGGAATGAGTGATTTCAATTTCGATCGGAACCGCTCTGAAATTACCCAGAAGGCCGGATGCTAAACTTCCGTCAATTATAAGTTTTGATGTCATTTTAAAAGCGTCTCAGCTTCCAAACTGATCCGTTTCTCTCTGTCTGCCGTCATCCCCGCAGGCTGCTGTTCCTTAAAATCAAAGCGCACAATGAGAAGGAGGATTTTGCGTTCTGCTCTGTGAAAGGTTGTGAAAGAGTGAAGATCAAAGCGGTGATTCCCGCCGGCAGCGGCCCCAGTGACTGCATGGCTGAAGCCTACCCCAAATACAGCGAGATGCCCGTCGTAGATGTGCCTATGCCCAAAAAACTGCCTCGCTCAAGACAGGTGAGAAGACCGTTTTGTCTTTTGAAAGCCTCTGTGTTTGAAGTCTACTGTACAGCTTTGCGAGTCGGATGTGGGATGTTCCTGCTGGATTTCTCCCGACGCTCTGAAGATGGTGTCTGAAGAAACAAAATAGCTTTTGTTAGTTTTGCAGGTGTTTGGTTGTTGTGCAGGTGTGCCGTTATCAGCAAGATCATTTGAGCAAACTTTTGCTGAACAGCTTTTATGATCATGTGATGGAGGAGCTTTGATGCATTTTATTTACATAACCATATTACGGAGCCCCTGAAGGGACACGGCGGTGGAAAACATACTGTATGAGATGGGACAGGGGGGATGGATTAATTGCTTTTGCATTCCCTCACTGAAACTTTTGCGTTCCTCTGAGAAACTTTGCATTCGCTCGCAAAAAAACGAAAGATTTGTAAGCAAATGCAAAAACATCTGTCTATGGATATAGATAGAAATATGGTTATAATAAATATTCATTTATAACATATAATGAAATAGATGATATAATTTGATATATATTCTATATATATATATATATTATATTATGCATTTAAGAAATATTTATGTAAACACATGTATGTGTGTATTTATAAATACATATGTAAATATTGAAAATAAAATAAAAATTTGTTTTATATATATATATATATATATATATATATATAAAGTCGTTTGACAGCGATTTTATGACAGCTGTCAAGCAATTTTATATTTATAAAGTTGTTTATATGAAAAACAGATACATAGCAAATAACAGAAAATATTAAAATGATATATATATTACAAATATGTGTATTATTTTCAATATTTATATATATATTTATAAATACACACACATATTTAAGAAATATTGTGTACATGTAAATATTTCTTAAAAACATAAAATATATATATATAAAATATATGTTTTACATATTTACATATATATATATATATATATATATATATATATACAGCACACATATATATTATGTAAACAAACTTATTTGGCTGTGATTTTTATATATATATATATATATATATATATATATAAAATGTATAGTATGTATATAATGGCACATGAAATTATAATGAAATAATGAGTGAAAAAAATGAAGACAAATGATGTATTAGTAGGGTCAGAGTTGAAAATGAAAGGGAAGCAAACACTAATTCTGGCAAGTGGAGGCAATATATTAGACTAATATTTTTTAATTAACTGCATCTCTCTGTGTGCCTGCATGTTCACATGACATCATCTCACCTTTTCGCACAGTTGAAGTGAACATCAAGCAAGAAAATAATATCATTAAATATCATATTATTGTAATCACACATTTCCCTGTTTCCTTTATAGCCTCGCACACCGGAGCACTTCCTCGAAGTCAAGCTGGAGTCATATAACACACGCTTCTTCCACATCAAAGAGGACTTCGCCTATACGGAGGTACAAACCCTTAATAATGTGTCTTTACCTTTTCAAGCTTTGAGTTTCACAAAGAACTGAGTAAAATCCATAACATCACTTCTCATTTACTAGTTAGCCTGCCTAAGAGTAAAGAGGTTTGCTGATGTTTAGCTGGTTTAATCTAGGTCTACCTTGCTTTTATATTATATTATATTATATTATAATATAATATAATATAATATAATATAATATAATATAATATAATATATTATATTTTATTGTTTTATATTGTATTTTATTTTATTATATTATTTTATATTAGGTTATACTATATTATATTTTATTATATTAGGTTATATTATATTATATTATATTATATTAGGTTATATATTATATTATATTAGGTTATACTATATTATATTTTATTATATTAGGTTATATTATATTTTATCATATTATATTATATTATATTTTATTATATTAGGTTATATTATATTATTTTATATTAGGTTATATTATATTATATTTTATTATATTACGTTATATTATATTATATTATATTATTTTATATTAGGTTATATTATATTATATTAGGTTATATATTATATTATATTAGGTTATATTATTTTATATTTTATTATATTAGGTTATATTATATTTTATCATATTACGTTATATTATATTATATTATATTAGGTTATATATTATATTATATTATATTATATTATATTATATTTTATTATAATATACTATATTATATTATATTACATTATATTATATTATTTTATATTAGGTTATATTATATTCTATTATATTACGTTATATTATATTATATTATATTATATTATATTTAGGTATATCAATAGATTAAAATTTTTAATCATGATTAATCACACAATTGCACAATTAAACACATACATGACATGAAAGTAAGCATATCTCATTTATCTTCTTTAACATGTTTATTTTGTCATCATTTGCTAAATCCAGCAAAGTATACTATCAGATTGAAGGGTAATTCTCACAAAACTGCAAGCTTTTTTCAAGGTAAATTGATCCTGAATGTGTGGAAACAACACAAATGCACTGAAATGTGCATCAATACAATATTGAGGTCATCGAGAGCGCACACGTGGTTTGTTTGAGCAACTCGTGTTCGTCACTGCGATCGTCTTTACCTTGATTGCAGTCGTCATCCATCAAAACTTTACTAGCGAGACTCTGGTTTGCTTTTTCCGTCCGAGAAATGCAGTTTGCGTATCTGGCCAACATTTATTTGAGTTACATTATTAAAATTTTGAATTAATGCGTTAACATTGACCGCTCTAATTATATTATTTAAATCGTATTTTATTACTTATTTATTTTAATCAGATATATATACATTAAAGGGTTGACACAAACCCTGTAGACAAGTATGGTAACCTATATTCAAAGTTTATCCTATGCATTTAACGCATCCAAGTTAGTGAACACACACACGGAGCAGTGTCATTTCCTGCTAGTATTGAGAATAACGATACTTCCGTATATTTTATTTTCATCAATGTAGCAAAAGACAAGAAACATATGGGTGGAAACTGGCTAAACAAATGAAAATAAAGTTATTTTTTCTGTAGGTGAATGGGAAGAAGATCTACCAATCAGAGGACGGCGTGCATGTGACCGTGATCGACGGCCACAGCGGTAAAATCCTGGAGTCGAAAGGCTTCAGGAACTCCATACTGATGGGAATTCCTGCTCAGCTGGAAAACTACATCACGAACCTCAAAGACGAGTAAGAGCAAATACATGCCATCCGCAAATAAATCGAACGCACATGTTACGCTTTTTGAAACCAGAGTGTAAATTAAACTAAAAGAGTCAAAAATGCTCTTTTTTTGTTTCAGTTTTTAACTCTTTAACCCCGTCAGCGTTCGTTTGTTTAAGGTTGCCAGGCACTGCAAGCGTTTTTTGATCATTTTCACCAAACATTTCATATTTTGTATTAATATCTGAACATGCAACAGTCAAAAGAAAGAACAGACAACAACAAAAAGCGGTTTCATTCTAGATTCATGCATTCTGTTTTTATCAACATGGAAAGTTTCATTAAAAAAGCAACATATTAAACAAAAATCGCACTACAACATGCATACGCGATGCTTTTATCGCTTGTTTCTTCTTCTTCGCCTGTGTTTTGATCCAGAGTTTCTGTACTCTTACAGAAGATGTGTAATAGCGCCCCCTACCGTATATAGCAGTGAAAACACTGAAAGCGTCTCATTATCATCCAGCTGAGATGTTTCACTTCCCGTAGTGTCGATGTGTTGAATTCAAGAGGATCACACAGGCTTTGTGCCGCACACGCCGCTATCCAATTTGGTCTGCGCTGTGAAGTGGACCGTGCGGATATTTTGTCCATTCTGCACGGTTAAGTTGGGAAGAGCTTCTCTGACACTGTTGAAGTGTTTGGACTCTCACATAAAAGCACTGAATGGGAAATGATCACACAGTCATGTAGGGAGAGAGAAATTGCATGTTGTATATGCTTCCGCGCGCTTGGACAGCCACCGAAAAATGTTCAACTGAGTTAAAGAAAGTGAAATTTGATTTCGGGGATCACTTCAGAGGATTTATTTGTTCAAAGGACTGTTCTTTAATGTCTCTTTTTGTGCTTGTTCCTCTTCAGCTGTGTCTGATAGAAACTCATTTTTTGGACTTGCAGGTCAGTGGTTTTGATCACCTCCAAAGGGAAGCTGGTCACTAGAGGGCCATGGACCAAAATTCTCGAGGCCCTCGGAGCAGATCTGACCGTGAAGTTGAAAGGTAATAAGATTCACAAATATAGCTTTGTTGACAGAATAAGTATGAGTACATATTGGCATTCATATTATTTACAGGTTTGAAACAAATGTTCATGCTGGGAAACACTTGTGACTAGATCTAGATCTAAGGATCTAGTACACAAATGTCCAAATGTATTTCGATTTTTTTTTTTTTTAAAGAAATTAATGATTTTTATTCATTAGAGTTGAATTAAACTGACCAAAAAGTCACAGTAAAGACATCTATGGGCCATTCTACAGAATTGGTGCAAACTGCTGATAAAACAAATAACAAAAAAAAGTATTCACATTTTAGACATTTACTAAAATCCTTCTATGATCTGTTGAATCATTTATTGGGTGCTTCACATTGGGAGGTCATCCCGAACCCTAACCCTAAAATTTCCACTTGTGAAAATGATATTGGAATTATTTTTTTTATTTATTTATTTATTTTTAAAAAGTGAAGTTGAAAACATTTATTTTATGTTTTATTTTTAAATCATGAAACTTTGTGTAAAAAAAAAAAAAAAACGTGTCCCATATTTTCATGTCACTACCGACACAGTGTATGTTTTAGTCCATTGGCTGAGACTGATTTTAACACACTTTACATGTTTGATCAGGAAATATTCCTGTCTCTCCCTCTCATTGCCTCTCTTTCACAGTAGATCGACCATCATTTTGAGTTAAATGTGTTCAAAAGTCTGAAAATCTGTGTGAAACTAAGGAACGTCACTAACAAACACCTTTTTTTTCTTACAATTAAGCAAACGTTTTGGGCTGTTATTCCATAAAATTTATTTTTTGTGTGTGTACAACTGTTCAGATCTGTGTTAGCAACCATAAGCTGGTTAGCATCTTTAACCTAGGCTCAAAAGTATCTAAAATTTTTACAACCGAAACTTCACCACATGTTTCGGTGGTGACATCATTGTTGTGGTAGTGACAAAAGGAAACATATAATCATTGTGAAATAAAAAAAAAAAAAAATAGTAAAGTTATGCAAATCATTAGAATTTTAGTATGTTTTATTATGTAATTCATTAGTGTTTTGGTATGAGTTAAAATCCTGAAATGGGATGTGGTCACTACCAACACATCACTGTCACTACTGAAACATGGGATGTTTTGTCAAAAATAAAGTATATTGAATTATTGAATAAAGTATATTGAATCAACTAAGATGTTATTGTAGTGTTTGGTTTAATATTTATTCAAACTAATGAATCCTTAACTCTGAAATCAGTTTGATCAACTTTGTCTTTTACAAAGAAAGATTGGATTCAAAATACAACAAATCTCATAAATTACTCTTGAAATATCGTTAAAAATTGTAATTGTTATTGATTGCCTAATCTACCTACAAGGCAGATGTAAACTAAATCTTAATAGATCAACATAACACTTCTTATTAAATTATTTATTATTATTGTGTTTCGGTAGTGACAAATTTGGGGAGAGGAAAAATATTCCAAAACTCTCTGAAAATACAATATGAGAATTAACTGCACAATTACTAGAAATGTGTGCCTTGGATATTATACAATTTGCATACATACAAAATAAGTGAAAAAAAAAAAATTAAAATCAAAAATTAGACTTTGAAGCAAAGTCTGTAGAATGGCCCTTAAAATGTTACAAAATATTTCTATTAAAAAAAAAAATGGCCTCTGCAAATCCAGCTTTACCTTCACAAGAACAAATTACTTTTTAAAGTCGGCATGAAAATAAAGTTGCGATAGTCTTTTCTTCCCTATTGTGACATATACGAGTGAAATGGCTTCTCGAACAAGAAAAAAATGTAGGGCGTGGCTTGATTTTGTCCTTGTGGAATTGATTGGATGGTTGTGGTTTGCTATTGGTGGATCTCATGTGAGTGACAGGTTGCCCCGCCCTCGTCATCAGAGAAGAGATGCTGTGAGAGGGAGGGGAAGATATTCTGATTAAAGATTACAAGACAAGAATGCACAGATAAATAAATTAATAAATACTGCAATATTCCATAAATATGAATTTGATCTCATGGCGAAAAAATAAATTGTAACAATATTTCACGTTATTACATGTAGTTTTGATCAACTTGGTGAGTATGAGACTATCAACCCTAAACTTCTGAACGACAGTGTACAGTGTCTCAGATACTGGTATAGACTTTTATCACAATGGTGTTTAGGATTATTTATGGTAAATGTCCACCAAAAAAGCGAAGCCCTCAGACAAGGGAAGAAAAAGCAGTCGACGTGTGTGAAGAGAAGCTGTTTTCTGGGCTGGACACACACACACACACACACACACACACACATACCAGAGCAGCGGGGTCCTTCCTTTCGAACCTCCCTTCACATATTATTTTTATCATGTCGAACTGTCATTCCAGCAGGCAAAGCCCCTTCAGTTTACATTCCAGGTCCTTCCCACCGGCTCGTTTCGTGAACATATTTCACAGGCCAAATCTGCTCTGAAATACGAAAGGAGTAAAAATGAAAAACACTAGATTTTATTATTTTATATCTCCTATTTATTTCATGGAAACAAATAAATAAATGCACATGAATCGTGATCTGAGATTATTTAAAATCATAGAGACTATTTAAATCATTTAAACATGAAACCGCGCAGCTACCCTACTATTTAGTGAGATTTATGACTAAATTACTTTTTTAAAAGTACTTTACGTTTACTACCCTACCATTTTTAGTAAGAAAATGAATACTGTTGTTCAAAAGTGACAGTAGACATTTATAATGTTACAAAAGATTTCTAGTAAATGATGTTCTTTTGAACTTTCTGTTCACCAAAGAATCTTGTACAACAAAAAAATACTGTATTCGACATTGATAATAATCATAAATGTTTCTTGAGCATCAAATCATCATATCAGAATGATTTCTGAAGGATCATGTGACTCTGAAGACTGGAGTAATGATGCTGAAAATTCAGCTTTGATCACTGGATATAAATTACACTGTACAATATATTCACATAGACATGTCATTAAGTAAATTGTAATAATATTTCACTATATTTGGGTGAATATAATATAATATAATATAATATATTGAGTACCGAAGGTGCATAGACGCTTATTGTATCCGTTGGCGTTCTTATTATTCTTCCTTTTCTTCTTCCGCTCTGGGTGTCTATGGCCGACCATATATGAAAGTTATGAAATTTGGCACACTGATAGAGGACAGTCCCAACATTAACCACACCAATTTTTGAGTCTCTAACTCAATCGCTCTAGCGCCACCTGCTGTCCAAACTTTCACTCGTATTTAGACGATTCCATTGAACACTATGACGCCATTTTCCGTCATGAAAATGTTTCCGCCATTTTGAATTTTCTGAAAAACCTATTTTTTCAAAGCCCCCCCCCCCCAGGCTATTGCATAGATTTTTACAAAAATTGAACCAGATCATCTTTTACCATGCCGATAAAAAGTCGATTCGTTAAACTACCTCGAATAATGTGCAAACAAATTTTACATAGCGCTTGCAAAAATAGACATAAGGCTGTATCTCCTCCAAGACAAAACTTGGTATATGTAATCACAATCATGACCCGAGGCAACATGCAGCGTTTCGGCACAGCGCCACCTACTGGTCGGAGATACAAAAAAAAAAATGGTTATTTTTACTTGTAACTTCTGAAGTGTTTGTTCAAAAATCATAAATTTGGTCTCGTTAGGTTTGGCAAATAGACTGATGTTGAATTTTCCCATATAGCCAATTTTGGGTGTCGGCCATTTTGAATTTTGTTGTAAAATGGTGTATTTAATGAACACATTAGCGTATCAATGCGAAACTTGGTGTGTGTCTTCACCACTGTGCCCTGACAGTACTCAAAAAGTTTCCTCCTTGTGGTCAAAAGTTACAATAAAATTTACAAAAAAGTGCTAATAACTTTTTATTTCATTGACCTATTATAATGATTCCTTGGGTCATGCTGAGAACTTAGATACCAATTTTCACATAGTCAGCCGAACTTCCTGTCCACCATTTTGTTTTTCCTTTAAGAACCTACTTTTTCGAACTCCTCTTGCATCGATTTTCACCAAAATTGAACCAGATCATCTTTTACCAAGCCGATAAAAAGTCGATTCGTTAAACTACCTCGAATAATGTGCAAACAAATTTTACATAGCGCTTGCAAAAATAGACATAAGGCTGTATCTCTAAACTTGGTACATGTAATCACAATCATGACCGGAGGCAACATGCAGCGTTTCGGCACAGCGCCACCTACTGGTCGGAGATACAAAAAAAAAATGGTTATTTTTACTTGTAACTTCTGAAGGGTTTGTTCAAAAATCATAAATTTGGTCTCGTTAGGTTTGGCAAATCGACTGATGTTGAATTTTCCCATATAGCCAATTTTGGGTGTCGGCCATTTTGAATTTTGTTGTAAAATGGTGTATTTAATGAACACATTAGCGTATCAATGCGAAACTTGGTGTGTGTCTTCACCACTGTGCCCTGACAGTACTCAAAAATTTTCCTCCTTGTGGTCAAAAGTTACAATAAAATTTACAAAAAAATGCTAATAACTTTTTATTTCATTGATCTATTATAATGATTCCTTGGGTCATGCTGAGAACATAGATACCAATTTTCACATAGTCAGCCGAACTTCCTGTCCACCATTTTGTTTTTCCTTTAAGAACCTACTTTTTCGAACTCCTCTTGCATCGATTTTCACCAAAATTAGCATCATCTTCAAACCATGCTGACAAAAAGTTGTGGAATTCAAGTAGTGGAATTCATCAAACTGTTTTCGTATACGCCGCAACGAAGTTGAGGAATGATGCAAAAACGACTCTTCAAGCTTTATCAATACTTTGGCATATTGACACCAAACTTTGCACTGTCACCTCACTCGGACCATTCCACAACAAATTGGTCACAGCGCCACCTATTAGTTGAAAGTGATAAATCATTATTATTAACTGTATGATTTTTCAGTCTAAACTGATCTTAATATATCTTTAATTGTCATTGTTGCAGTCAGTTTGGTGCTCTTCGCTTGTAGCTATATTACTATTTATTGTATTTTTGATCAAATAAAGCCTTGGTGAGCATGATGCTCTAAGACTTCCTAAGTTTTTGATCAGTAGGATATCGGTTGCTTGGGATCATAGTCAATCATATAGTAATCACTAAAGGAACGAAGGCTTGTGGTACCGTCACAGAGAGGCGCAAAATCACTCTCCAGAACCTTCTCGTTCACTGCTCCCTGGTGGTGGAATGATCTCCCTACTTTCATCAGGAACGCAGAATCCCTGGCAATATTCAAGAGACAGCTGAAAACTCATCTCTTCCGTGAACACTTAATCCCCTCATAAAAAAATAAAAAAAAAACCCTTTCCTTCCCTTTTCCCTTCCTGCTCCAGCTTATGGTACTGAGCAATGTCTGAAACTTGTATTGTGAGCACTTCCTGTGTTATTTGCCAATTCATGAAGAATCGCTTGTTTGTTTTCCTCACTCGTGAGTCGCTTTGGATAAAAGCGTCTGCTAAATGACTAAATGTAAATGTAATGGCCTCATTATGCAACAATATTTGACAGTAAAATGTAGCAACTGAACAACCAGAATCAAATATTTTAAGCTGCGTTTGTATAATTACCATGACATCAAAGACCATATAATTAAATATTTGACATACTTCACAGTTTACAAACTGGCCATGCCCAAAATTTTTGTCATGAATGAGGTCCAATAGTTCTAATTTTGTGGTGTTTTTTCCCCCTCAGACAAACTCGCCTTTGTGGGCTTCAAGGGCTCTTTCCGGCCAGACTGGGTGAGGATGAGTGTTGATGAAGAGCGGGCCAAACTCCATCAAGTGCTGCCCATCCCGGTGATTAAGATGATGAAGCTTTGAACAAGAGCGACACACAGCAGAACATCTCCGACTCGCAGTAGCACCACTGCCAGCTACGCCAGGACTACTGAACCAAAACCACCAATCAGAACCGAGCATGTGTTTATGTTACCTAGCAGAGTCCATTATATGTGACAACGTGGATTTGACAACGTGATTTTTGGATTGTGTCGTCAGTTGATTATACTTGAGTTTCAAGGGGAGAAAAACAAGAAAAGATAAAAAAACTAAAAACAAACAACATTCCTTGTTTTTTTGTCCCTCTCGGTGATGTTTGCCTTCATGTTACAGCATATGTTTTTTCTAAATATGTAGAAAAAGACGTTTCGGATTGTAAATGTTGTGAGGTTTCCTCATTTTAATTGTCACGCACAAGAGTTGGTTTTGTTTGTGTTGAGCAAGAGAGCCAGCAAAAACCGGAACAGGTCACCCAAAAATGAAAATTTACGTTAATTTACTCGTTTATTTACGTCGTTCGTTGGAACAAAAAAAAAAAAAAACGAATTTTTAAGCATATGACCAAAAGCACTATAAAAGTAGTCCATATTTCACATCTTCTGAAGTAATTATTTAATAATTAAATATTCTTATGTGAAACATCTCAGCTGGATAATAATGAGACGCTTTCAGTGTTTTCACTGCTATATACGGTAGGGGGCGCTATTACACATCTTCTGTAAGAGTACAGAAACTCTTGATCAAAACACAGGCGAAGAAGAAGAAGAAACAAGCGATAAAAGCATCGCGTATACATGTTGTAGTGCGATTTTTGTTTAATATGTTGCTTTTTTAATGAAACTTTCCGTGTGGATAAGAACCCCCCCCCCCCAACCTAACCTAAGAATGAAAAAAAAAAAGAGTGAATTCTCATTTTCCCGTGAACTGTTCCTTTAAATCGATTTGTCGGGAATGGATTTGAATCGGAGCATTAGTAGATGTCAGTCAGTCTATCATGAAATGATCAAATCTGTAAATGAATTGGCTTTTCCATTTGGCAAGAAGTACGACAGAGCCGAAATAGCTGGTCTTTTTTCGGAGATTGTAATTTGTTAGTGTTTTTTGTATGTTTTGTGTGTTTCTTAAAAAAAAAATCTAAAAAAAAAATCCTGATTGATAACAGAGATATATTTTATACTTATTTATTGTACAGGCACTAATACAGAAAAATCAAGAAGGGACATCTTTTAAGGGACTTTTAAGTTGTAATGTAATGCTGTCCGATCTGTAAAAACTAAAACTTTAAGTACAATTTTCACTTTAGTGTATAATTCAAATATACATGACATTAACTTTAAGTTGTATATGGGTGTGATGTAAATGTGAACGATTTCCAAGTAATAAAAATGTATTACTTTAGATAAGAAAAAAATGTAAAGACTTTTGTACAGAAATAAATCTTTTTTCCTCAGGTCTTTGGAGTGATGTTTCTCTCTCTCTCAGTGTGTCGTGAAAAGTAAAAACATGTTGGCCTTCAAAAAGTATAATATAATAAATGTAACTATGTAGATTTCCTGAAGAAAATGTGAGTGCTGCTTGCAGTGTTCTGCACGATTGCAGGAGAGCCAACCAACCCCAACACTGCTAACATGTTTTTTAGCAAGATGCTAACACGATTAGGATGTTGTTAAAATGATTAAAATGTTGCTAACATGTTTTTAACAAGATGTTATCCTGATTAGCATGTTGTTATCATGATGCTAACATGATTGGCGTGTTGCTTGCATGTTTTAACAAGATGTTAACATGATTAGCATGTAGTTAGCATTATGTTAAAACAATTAACATGTCGTTAGCGTGTTTTAACAAGATGCTAACATGATTTGCATTATTAAAACAATTAGCATGTTATCATGATGCTAACATGATTGGCATGTTGCTTGCATGTTTTAACATTTACATTTAGTCATTTATTAGTTTTACACTTAACAAGATGTTAACATGATTAGCATGTAGTTAGCATGATGTGAAAATAATTAACATGTAGTTAGCATGTCTTAACAGGATGTTAACATGATTTGCATTATTAAAACAATTAGCATATTGTTATCATGATACTAACATGATTGGCATGTTGCTAGTATGTTTTAACAAGATGTTAACATGATTAGCATGTAGTTAACATGATGTTAAAACAATCATATGATTCGCATTGTTAAAACAATTAGTATGTTATCATGATGTCAACATTAACATCTTAACATAATGCTAATACAATTAGCGCATTTTTAGCATTATGCTAACATAATTAACATGTTGTTAACATGTGCCAGCACATTTTGACTTGTTATTGTCATGTGTTACCCTTAAGCTAACTGTTATTAGCATGTAACTATTCACTGTTAGCACGTATAACATGTTGGAAGTACAGTTTACCAGCAATTAGCATTTTGTTGGCATTATTAGCATATTATTAGTATGTTTTTAACAAGATGTTAACATGATTAGCATGTAGTTAGCATAATGTGAAAATAATTAACATGTAGTTAGCATGTCTTAACAAGATGCTAACATGATTTGCATTATTAAAACAATTAGCATGTTGTTATCATGATACTAACATGATTGGCATGTTGCTAGTATGTTTTAACAAGATGTTAACATGATTAGCATGTAGTTAGCATGATGTTAAAACAATCAACATATGATTCGCATTGTTAAAACAATTAGTATGTTATCATGATGTTAACATTAACATCTTAGCAAAATGCTAATACAATTAGCGCATTTTTAGCATTATGCTAACATAATTAACATGTTGTTAACATGTGCCAGCACATTTTGACTTGTTATTTTCATGTTTTACCCTTAAGCTAATTGTTATTAGCATGTAACCATTCACTGTTACAATGTATAACATGTTGGAAGTACAGTTTACCAGCAATTAGCATTTTGTTGGCATTATTAACATATTGTTAGTATGTTTTTAACAAGATGTTAACATGATTAGCATGTAGTTAGCATGATGTGAAAATAATTAACATGTAGTTAGCATGTCTTAAGATGCTAACATGATTTGCATTATTATAACAATTAGCATGTTGTTATCATGATGTTAACATTATTAACACCTTAGCATAATGCTAATACAATTAGCGTATTTTTACCATTATGCTAACATGATTGACATGTTAACATGATGCCAGCACATTTTGACTTGTTATTGTCATGTTTTACCCTTAAGCTAATTGTTATTAGCATGTAACTGTTCACTGTTAGCACGTATAACATGTTGGAAGTACAGTTTACCAGCAATTAGCATTTTGTTGGCATTATTAGCGTATTGTTAGCATGTTTTTAACAAGATGTTAACCTGATTAGCATGTTGTTATGATGCTGACATGATTGGCATGTTGCTTGCATGTTTTAACAAGATTTTAACATGATTAGCATGTAGTTAACATGTTGAGAAAACAATTAACATGTAGTTAGCGTGTCTTAACAAGATGCTAACATGATTTGCATTGTTAAAACAATTAGCATATTGTTATAATGATGTTAACATTATTAACATCTTAGCATAATGCTAATACAATTAGCGTATTTTTACGATTATGCTAACATGTTGTTAACATGGTGCCAGCACATTTTGACTTGTTATTGTCATGTTTTACCCTTAAGCTAATTGTTATTAGCATGTAACTATTCACTGTTAGCACGTATAACATGTTGGAAGTAAAGTTTACCAGCAATTAGCATTTTGTTGGCATTATTAGTGTGTTGTTAGTATGTTTTTAACAAGATGTTAACATGATTAGCATGTAGTTAACGATGTTAAAACAATTAACATGTCGTTAGCGTGTTTTAACAAGATGCTAACATGATTAGCATTTTGTTATGTTTGTAGTAAGATGCTAATACCATTAGCCTGTTTTTAACATGATGTTAGCACATTTTGACTCATTGTCATGTTTTAACCCTAAGCTAATTGCTATTAGCATGTAGCTATCTCTCTGAACCCATGAATCATGCATATTTACTGATATTTAACAAGCATCTATGGTTTTTAACTGATCTCTGATCAGTTGTATACGTTTGTAGACGTTTCATTTACACATTAGTATAATTAAAAGAAGTATTAGTAGTTAGTAGTTTTTTGTTTAAGCCATTCATGGAACAAACAAAACGAGACCTGAATATTTATAAAAGAGCACATATTACACAGACACTTGATATTTAATATTATTAAATAAGTAGTTAATCGCATTTGATAGATTTTACTTCCAATAAAACATTTGCAATGGGTTTGTAAAAGGTATTTTTTTTCATGTTTGCCTTGAGGTTGTTGCATTTACACTGTTCTGACCAGCACGCGTCACGCTTCGAAACAGCGAATCATTTTGCGAAACAATTGGTTCAGTTGATACTGCTAGCATGTCGTAAGTCCAGTTTGCTAGCATGAGTCAAAAGAGCCCAAACATCATCTCTATACAATGTTCTGATACAGAGATATAGATCTTACTAAATGGTTGCTAGGGTAACTCTGTTTGGTTGCTAGGGAGTGGCTTGGCAGCAGCAGCCAGCACCAAAAGCTGCATGCCACTATGAATGATATAAATCCACCCCAATGCCTCTTTGACATTCAAATTTGAAGATATTCCTCTATGGATTTGGGTTGCTAGGGTGCTCAACAGCGGTTGCTAGGGTGTGACTATTGGCTGCCGCGAGTCAAACAAGCCCACCCTCATGTGTCTACATCACTTCTATCCAAAGTTATCCCTTTGATCTCTTTCAATGGAAGTTAATGGAACTTGTTGCTAGGGTGATCTAAATGGTTGCTAGGATAGCTTCATAATGATCCTGAGAGACTGATTATTTGCCTGAGTTAAAGAGCATCTCTCTGCATGATTTTACGCCTCATTCATGGGTCTGTGACAAATGGTGCGGGTTTTGTGTGGACGAATGACAATTGTAACCCGTCGCCTTTGCAAAGCACCACTAATTAATATAATTGCATGCATTAAGATGTTGCCGTAGTCCTATCAACACACAGTGATGCTGGAATGTGTCTCCAGCTCAGCTGACACTATAAACCAGGCTCATGTTGATTGATGGTGTGTATCTAGTGTTTTCTCGTAGGGGTGGAGGATTCAGCAGATGGTGTGGAAATATGATCATGGAGGCCATACCGGACAAGGGCGGATGCTGCATTCTCAACACACATGAATGTACACTGATGATCTGGACATGTTTGCAGAGTAAAGCTCGCTGAAGTGGTCAACTTCAGACATGGGAAACTACATTCATGGGTTGCTGGCAGTGTTCTGGAATATCTGACCTAATTTGAAGCAATTAAGAACGCGGTCAACGCGGCTCCCTTTCTCACGTGATTTAAACCCTCATGCTCTGCTGTCAAACGCTGGTGGGAATGAGGTTTGACAGCGTTTTTGTTTTGTTTTTGAGAATGCCGGTCATCTCAAACGGAAGTCATCAGTACCAAAATCTATTGAGAAGACTCTGAAATAGTTGGCTTGAGAAACTACTGTTTAAGTGGGTTCCTATATATTTTCTAAGTGTTTAACGATTTTAGTTAAACGGGCTAGCGAAACTACGAAAAGTCCCATAGACTTTCATTGAGCAGGTCAAAATTTTTGTACAATAAGACTTATAGACAGCTTCTATCACTAGCAAAGCTAATGGCTATCCTTGGACAACATGCTAATTCGTACTATCAACATGCTAATTCATGCTAACAACATGATTAATCATGCCATTGACAAGCCAATTCATGCTAGCAATGTGGTAAAGCATGTTAGCAAAAAAATTCATGCCAACAACCTTTTAAAACATCAGCAAAACATGAGAAAACATGATAATTCATGCTAACAACATGATTAATCATGCCATTGACAAGCTAATTCATGCTAGCAATGTGGTAAAGCATGTTAGCAACATGCTAGAAAAAATTCATGCTAACAACCTTTTAAAACATCAGCAAAACATGAGAAAACATGATAATTCATGCTAACAACATGATTAATCATGCCATTGACAAGCCAATTCATGCTAGCAATGTGGTAAAGCATGTTAGCAACATGCTAGAAAAAATTCATGCTAACAACCTTTTAAAACATCAGCAAAACATGAGAAAACATGATAATTCATGCTAACAACATGATTAATCATGCCATTGACAAGCCAATTCATGCTAGCAATGTGGTAAAGCATGTTAGCAACATGCTAGAAAAAATTCATGCTAACGACCTTTTAAAACATCAGCAAAACATGAGAAAACATGATAATTCATGCTAACAACATGATTAATCATGCCATTGACAAGCCAATTCATGCTAGCAATGTGGTAAAGCATGTTAGCAACATGCTAGAAAAAATTCATGCTAACAACCTTTTAAAACATCAGCAAAACATGAGAAAACATGATAATTCATGCCAACAACATGATTAATCATGCCATTGACAAGCCAATTCATGCTAGCAATGTGGTAAAGCATGTTAGCAACATGCTAGAAAAAATTCATGCTAACAACCTTTTAAAACATCAGCAAAACATGAGAAAACATGATAATTCATGCTAACAACATGATTAATCATGCCATTGACAAGCCAATTCATGCTAGCAATGTGGTAAAGCATGCTAGAAAAAAATTCATGCCAACAGCCTTTTAAAACATCAGCAAAACATGATAATTTGTGCTAATGGCATGACAATTAATGTTAGTAATATGTTATTGAATATCCTAGGAAACATGCTAATTCGTGTTAGCAATGTGGTAAAACATGTTAGAAACAATTCATGCTAACAACCTTTTAAAACATCAGCAAAACATGAGAATTTGTGATAATTTGTGCTAATGGAATGACAATTAATGTTAGTAACATGTTATTGACTATCCTAGGACAACATGCTAATTCATGTTAGCAATGTGGTAAAACATGTTAGAAACAATTCATGCTAAAAACCTTTTAAAACATCAGAAAAACATGAAAATTCATGTTAGCAGCAGTTTAAAATATGATAATTCGTGCTAGCAGCATATTAATAATGTTAGTAAAACGTTAATGACTATTCTAGGAAATCATGCTTAAACATGCTAATTCATGCTATCAACATGCTAAAACATGCTAGCAACATACTGATTCATGCTGTCAATGTGAGAAATCATGCTAACAACATGTTTAAACATGTCAGCAAAACATTATTCATGCTAACAACCTATTAAAACATGTCAGCAAAACATGATAATCAATGTTAACAACATGTTAAAACCTTCCACGAACATGCTAATTCATGCTAGCAATATGCTAAAATCGTGCTAGGAATATGCCAATTAATATAGCAATTTGCTAAAACATGCTAGCAACATAATTCATGCTAAAAAACTTTTAAAACATCAGCAATACATGAAAATTCATGTTAGCAGCAGGTTAAAACATGATAATTCGTGCTAGCAGCATAATAATAAATGTTAGTAAAACGTTAATGACTATCCTAGGAAAACATGCTTAAACATGCTAATTCACGCTATCAACATGCTAAAACATGCTAGCAACATACTAATGCATGCTGTCAATGTGAGAAATCATGCTAACAACATGTTTAAACATGTCAGCAAAACATGATAATCAATGTTAACAACATGTTAAAACCTTCCACTAACATGCTAATTCATGCTAGCAATATGCTAAAATCATGCTAGGAATATGCCAATTAATATAGCAATTTGCTAAAACATGCTAGCAACATAATTCATGCTAAAAAACTTTTAAAACATCAGCAAAACATGAAAATTCATGTTAGCAGCAGGTTAAAACATGATAATTCGTGCTAGCAGCATATTAATAAATGTTAGTAAAACGTTAATGACTATCCTAGGACTACATGCTTAAACATACTAATTCACACTATCAACATGCTAAAACATGCTAGCAACATACTAATTCAAGCTGTCAATGTGAGAAATCATGCTAACAACATGTTAAAACATGTCAGCAAAACATTATTCATGCTAGCAACCTATTAAAACATCTCAGCAAAACATGATAATCAATGTTAACAACATGTTAAAACCTTCCACTAACATGGTAATTCATGCTAGCAACATGCTAAAACCATTTTAATTCATGTTAGCAACCTGTTAAAACGTGTTAGCAAAACATGATAATTCATGCTTGCAACAGGTTAAAACATGCTAATTCATGCTAGCGGTGTGTGAAAACATGCTAATATGTTAAAACATGATACCAACATGCTAATTCAACATGCTGATAGCAATGTGTTAAAACATGTTAATTCATGCTAGCAATGTATTTCTCTTTCCACTTCAGTAAATTTAAAACTTATACACTTTTCAAACTTTCATATGGCTTTGTCAAGCCAACGCCAAAGTTTGTCAACAAACTTTTCAACCTAGTAATAATTATTAGCATGTTTAACTGGATTTGTCTGCATTTGTTTGATTTGTGGCTTTGAAAGATATTCAGAACTTTGAGACTTTCAGTTGCAAACAAACTAGACATTCATGAGCAGAATTATAAAACTGCAATTATAA
Organism: Zacco platypus; assembly: GCA_038088235.1. Taxonomy (NCBI): domain Eukaryota; kingdom Metazoa; phylum Chordata; class Actinopteri; order Cypriniformes; family Xenocyprididae; genus Zacco; species Zacco platypus. Next base: position 43,968,100 of record CM076085.1, on the reverse strand, counting down.
CATCATAAATCAAACAAATGCAGTTTGAATATTATTATAGGTTCTTCTGGATGGAGGCTATAGGATACAAAAGCTTGTTATACATACAAGTTCTTATAAGTAAAAATCATTTTGTTCATAAGGAAACATGATTTTCCATTAGGGCTCTGCATTAGTCTGGCATAAAAACGTTGTCACGTTGTTCAGGAAGGATTGGACAAATGCGTCAATGTGGGATGATGAACAACAAACGCCTGCAAGAATGGATGAGTGTTTAATGGTTGATTGCACACACAAAAAAATCATTTTTTATTTCAATTAGATCACATTTATCATTCGGTAAAGTGCTGAAAAGCTCACATCTTTCCAAGAGGTGTACTTGCGTCTTCCCGGGTATCGTGGCATATGGTGCTTCAGAAGGGAAAGAATGATCGATTACTCTATTAGCGCCTAATGTCGCTCTCTTTCAAACTGGGGCAATGACTCTGCCGCGGCTAAATTCATTTTCTTTGCCAGAAGCTGTCTGATTCCAGATCAGTTCGTTTCTGCAACATCTTCCAAACGCATTTCAACATCCTTCAGAAAGCTGTTGTGTAAACCTTCAGATAAATCAGATTAGTCATATGGTCGACTGTAGCTAAGCCAAGACTGCTCGTGTACTAGTTGCTGCATAAAAAAGTCAACAGAAATAATAGAATTTAAGAAATTGTAAGCAGCCAGTAAAGCAATGTTTTTGTCTACAGTCGTGGCCAAAAGTTTTGAGAATTACATAAATATTGGAAATTGGAAAAGTTGCTGCTTAAGTTTTTATAATAGCAATTTGCATGTACTCCAGAATGTTATGAAGAGTGATCAGATGAATTGCATAGTCCTTCTTTGCCATGAAAATGAACTTAATCCCAAAAAAACCTTTCCACTGCATTTCATTGCTGTCATTAAAGGACCTGCCGAGATCATTTCGGTAATCATCTTGTTAACTCAGGTGAGAATGTTAACGAGCACAAGGCTGGAGATCATTATGTCAGGCTGATTGGGTTAGAATGGCAGACTTGACATGTTAAAAGGAGGGTGATGCTTGAAATCATTGTTCTTCCATTGTTAACCATGGTGACCTGCAAAGAAACGCGTGCAGCCATCAATGCGTTGCATAAAAATGGCTTCACAGGCAAGGATATTGTGGCTACTAAGATTGCACCTAAATCAACAATTTATAGGATCATCAGCAACTTCAAGGAAAGAGGTTCAATTCTTGTAAAGAAGGCTTCAGGGCGTCCAAGAAAGTCCAGCAAGTGCCAGGATGGTCTCCTAAAGAGGATTCAGCTGCGGGATCGGCGTGCCACCAGTGCAGAGCTTGCTCAGGAATGGCAGCAGGCAGGTGTGAGCGCATCTGCACGCACAGTGAGGCCAAGACTTTTGGAAGATGGCCTGGTGTCAAGAAGGGCAGCAAAGAAGCCACTTCTCTCCAAAAAAAACAGCAGGGACAGATTGATCTTCTGCAGAAAGTATCATGAATGGACTGCTGAGGACTGGGGCAAAGTCATATTCTCCGATGAAGCCCCTTTCCGATAGTTTGAAAAAAAAAAAAGCAGTGAAAAAAGCAATATATTCTGTTTAATGACAATAGCAGCATTTTCTTAGTATACTGTTATTTACACCATAGGTCAAAATCGCAACTGATTCTATATACACCAAGTCAAAGTATCAGTTATTTGCGATAAGAGGAAACAGTAATTAGATGTTATCCGTACTTTATATTAGCAGTAATATAGTATGCAAATACTATTTGTGCTTCAGTATTTTTGTACATTAACAGACTGCAATAAAATCATAGTGTAAATGATTATATTTATTAAACTTATTAAATTATGCTGTCTTACTGTGAGAATAAAAACCCTCACCCCATAAACACCTTTAATATTATTAAACACTTTTTTATTTCCACTTTTAGAACATTATTTTCATTTTTATTTCAAATAAACACGAGCTCGGTAAAATGCGGATTCAAACCCGCGTCGATCGCAATTAAAGCCATGCTTGCGAAACACTCCAAATAAAAAAAAAGTTAAATAGCATTGTTTTAGGCTTCAAACGCTACACATTTTCAGCATTTGAAAAAGTGAACACAAACATGATCTGACATCTTGTGACGGCGGTGGTGGTGGTGGAACCTTCTTTGCACCTAAATTGCTAATTCAAAAGAAAAAGTTAAATGCTTATGGCCGCATGTGTATTCGTAACGGAACGGTGCGGAGCAGAGCGATTAATAAACTGAAAACGCTCTGGACCGCACCAGTGGACACACACCGTAATGAATGCCTGTGGCTGTGTGCATTTTACCGTTACTAATTTATGAATTAGGGGATTCAATTGGGGGGGGGGTGTCTAATGGTGAGGGCGTCGGGCTTGTAACCTGAAGGTTGCTGGTTCGATTCCCAGGCTTGTAACCTGAAGGTTGCTGGTTTGATTCCCAGGCTTGTAACCTGAAGGTTGCTGGTTCGATTCCCAGGCTTGTAACCTGAAGGTTGCTGGTTCGATTCCCAGGCTTGTAACCTGAAGGTTGCTGGTTTGATTCCCAGGCTTGTAACCTGAAGGTTGCTGGTTCGATTCCCATGCTTGTAACCTGAAGGTTGCTGGTTCGATTCCCACGCCGGCAGGAATTGAAGGTGGGGATTGTGAATGAGCGAGACACCTAACCCCTAATTGCTCCCCTTGTAAGTCGCTTTGGATAAAAGCGTCTGCCAAATGAATAAATGTAAATGAGAAAAACACAGCAACTGGAAAATCACAACTAATTCTTTGCAGGTTCCCTATTAGCACTGGGTTTAAATACAAAATATTTGTATTTAACTCACTTGTAAGTCGCTTTGGATAAAAGCGTCTGCTAAATGACTAAATGTAAATGTAAATGTAAAATATTGCCAAATAGGAGCTTTAGATTTCGCTTTAAAACCAAATCGCCATCGTCTCGTCAGCCAGCTCCTCACTCTCTGAATGAAATATGACTCCTGCTGCTGATCTGTGCTCTTGTTCGTTCGGCTGCATTGAGCAGATGCGTTCAGTTTTTAATTGTAGTGTCTGTTTTCTAACTGAACGAAATTATTTTTTTACTTTAAAAAAAAAAAATCAAAACATGGTGGGCAAGTCACCTGTCTGCGACTGACCACCGTCAACACTGAATATCGCAGCAAACTTAGCCCATGTTGAGTTCAAGTCCTCCTGGTACGTTCGTATATACCAAGTAAGGAGTATGTACGACGTCAGATCACTTTCATTGAAGCAAGATGGCGGCATACATTCTATTCATTAAAACAAAACTGAAGCAAAGTTTTTGAAATCTACTACTAGAAAATGAAGGACAAAAACATGCATCAGGTGTGTTTTGCTTTTTCGTGTTTTTAATTGTTATGAAGCCGTAAACTTTATCGCTACATATTATATTGCTATATTAAAATGCTATTATATTTTGTGCATGGAATTAGCTTATTTTGTTGTAAATAAAAAAGCCACAGCTAAATATTGTGGTATCCCGCCATGTCTCTGGCTGACACGCCCCCTAACTCCTAAAGATCGGGCTTTTTTTTTGGTATTTAAGACTTTGTGGTGGCGTTGATGTGTATTCAACTCTTAAACATGATCAAAATTTGACATGACGAACGTGGAAGCGTTGTGTGTTCAGTATTCCTCAAAGAATAAAAAAAAAAAAAAATAGTGAAATGCAAACTCAAAATATTATGCAAACCTGGATTTAATGTTAAATAAAAAAAAAAACTATGTATTTAATCTCACTTTACTATCTTTGCTGCTGACTTTCAAAGAGCCAATTCAACCATACTAATAAGTAATGGATTTTTTTATGCTGTAGAGTGTTGAAATTTCTTCTCCTGTATCCTGTCCTGCAATCCAGAATGGCAGCAGATGAAAGGTTTATTCGTTTAACTTTTGGTGTGATTTTTGCATTTGCCTAAAATAAAACTTAAAAAAACAAAACAACAATCAAACAAGCCCAGCGCAGGTGAGAAAAAGTGAAGGAAAAGTAACAAATTGCTTTCCAAAAAAGTAAGTAGCCCAAGTAGTTACTTTTTTTAAGGAACAAAGCAATATTGTAACGCAACACTGACTGTAAATAATCAATGCAAATGCACGACATAATTATAAAACTGGTTTATTCCTTGATTCAGAGTGTGGAAAAACATGAGGTGAGTGACTAAAACAAATCAAAGAAATTGAAACTACAGCTGATTTGACTGCAGTCAACCGTTGTGCATCAAAGTACGCAGGTAACACCTGTTAGAGAAACACTTCTTCAGTCCCATTAAGACGCTGTGCCTTTGAGGCTCGCGTATCAAAGCTCCTGCTTGCTTTTATTTGCTCGGTTGGCTGCTTTCTTGTCTCCTTTCTTCTTGGCCTCATTTTGCTCATTCCCCTTGGCATCTTTCTTGGCAGCTTTCCCAGGGTACACCTGTCCTTCCACGGTCACATCTTCACAGCGGTCCTGAGCGACCAGGAAGTCTTTAATCTCCCAGGCGTAGCTCCCGTCACGCAGCATGAAGATGACACGGTTGGATCCCACCACAAACCTGATGAGAATAAAACCAACGGTAACTTCAGTGATTAGTGACAGAGTGCCGAAGAGGACAACTTTAAAACAGAAATACTTCAGTCGTTCCCGCAACGGATCGCAGCTGAAACGTGATCCGTACGGATCAGGCCCCAAGGTTTGGCACACATGAGATTCCCGGATTAAGTAAGTTCTATCATAGAGTGAAAGTTTATCATTTGAATGCGTTTTTTCTTGCCAATTTACACATTCGAGCCATTTTAAACCATTCAAGCACTGATAGCACACAAACAAAATTGATTCCTCCTTCGTTTCTCCTTGCGCTTGAAAGGACACACAAAATTATACTAAAATCGGCAAATATTCCATTTTTTTTGTCCAAATCATGATTCAAAAACCTTAATAATGGTCAAAACACTGAGTTTAGTGATCCATTGCATCACTACTTTCCACAAATATGGACTCTTTAAAGGGGACGCATCATGAAAATCGGACTTTTTCCGTGCTATAATCGGGTCCCGGTGCATCTACAAACCAAGAAAACAAGAAAAAGGACAACCCAATGACTTTGTTTTGGCAAGCCTTTCTCTGCAAGCATGTGACAAAACGAGCCGCTCAGATTTTCCTCCCCTTGTGATGTAGGAAGGAGATCTTGTTGTAATATTACCGCCCCTTAGTCTGCACGTTTCCACCAACGGTGCCGCCATCTTGTTTTCGCAAGCGACAACGGTGTACCAATTCTAACGCCATGGCAAAATTTCTAGCAAAGCGTGCTAACTGTTCTGTCGTGGGCTGCACAGACGAGCACTGAACACTATTAGAGTCTCGTTCGCTTGGATAGACTGCAAGTTGACTCTGGCAAGCTTGATTGCTAAAAAAAGGAGCATTTTCTAAATGTTAGCCTGGTGTGTATGACTGCGTTTGGCAAACAGGTACGCTAATTTATCCACTAACCGTTCAGAAACGTCTAAAAGTTGAACTTCTTCCTGAGTCTCTCCATCAGTTTGAACACTTTCCTCATTTTGTCTGCGTGAGATTCTCCAGCTTTGTTGTTGTTGAGCTGTTAAAGCTCCGCCCTCTTCTGGAGCAGCAGCTCATTTGCATTTAAAGGGACACACACAAAAACTGTGTGTTTTTACTAATAGGGGCAAATTTGACAAGATATAACAAATGATCTGTGGGGTTTAATGTACACTTTTAGACTTGTAACTGTATTTTTATGACAGTAACTATAAAGTGACTATTGAAAGTGTGTTCCTCACAATCAACATTTAGTCTGTGCTTACGTTTTTCTATTTTTAATTTAGGTTACACTTTATTTTAAGGTGTCTTTGTTACACTGTAATTATACATTTAAGTACTGAGTATTATTAAGTAACTACATGTACTTACTATAGGGTTAGGATTAGGGTTTGTTGCATGTAAATATGCATCATTTATAGTTATTACTATAGTAACAACATGTAACAATGACACTAAAATAAAGTGTTACCTAGGTTTAATTAAGGGTTGATTGTAATGTTGTTAGAATGTAACGTGATTTAAACCCTTTTTTTTTTACACATAATATAAAGCGTAGATCACGTTCAGTATATTTGTTTTCATAGCCTTCAATATGACCATTGTTTGTAGGACAATACTGGCCAAGATATAAAATAAAAAATAAATTTAAAATAAATGCAAAAAATGTAGAAAATACAGATATATTGTATAGTCTCCATTCAACCATTAAAAAAAAGAAAATACAAAGAAATGATTTTTAGTTATTACCTCTGAACATCATAGTTGGCATTGAAGAGGCTTCCCTGCCACAGGGTGGTGATCTCTTCGGTCTCCTTCTCTGTCGGGTTTCCTGACACAGAGGCAAACACCATCAAGGTCTTTCCCTTCTTGGACATCTTCAAGAGATCCTCTGGTTTGGACGCATCTATTTTCGAGAAGTCGATGGGCGGAGGAGACCTTTTGTGCTCGGGTAAATCGCCCTCCTCGATGTCATCATCTTTCTGTCATAAACGAAAAGACGTCAGTGAGAAACAGTGAAGAAAAAAAAATGCCAGGCTGGGCAATAAAAATGACATTATTTTAAACGTATTGAATCTTTCGCGCAGCCCTGCCGTCAGATGTGATAACGATATAAGAGATATAGTAAATATTCAATATTTTATATTTAAACTTTAAACTTTATAAACCTCATGATTTTTTTTTAACTTGACATTTATTATTTATAATACAAATCTTTAAACACTAAATATTTTATAGGCTTACTTACAACATCAAACATTTTCAAAAACTTTAATGTATCATTTAGTGTAGATTCAGAATGAAAACATGAATATTTCACTAGCTTTACATCGTTGTATAAAAGGTGACCTTTGACTCAAGGAGTGTCTCTATAAATCTGTTAAACTTTCACATTACCCCTTTTCATTCACATAAGCGTGTCTATCTATATCTGAAAAGCTCGTATTATGCAATATACAAAAGAAATACAACAATTTAAGAATATTTGAAATTGTGAAAAAAAAAAAATATATATATATATAGCCTATCTATCTATGACAGTATATATATATATATATATATATATATATATATATATATATATATATAAACATATATTGTATATATCTATGCTTAACAGTATATATTGTACATATATATACAATTTCTAGATAATAAAACATTATATAGTATATATAACCTATCTATCTATCTATCTATCTATGACAGTATATATAAACATATATTGTATATATCTATAATTAACAGTATATATTGTACATATATATATAATTTCTAGATAATAAAACATTATATAGTATATATAGCCTATCTATCTATCTATGACAGTATACATAAACATATATTGTATATATCTATGCTTAACAATATATATATTGTACATATATATATATAATTTCTAGATAATAAAACATTATATAGTATATATAGCCTATCTATCTATCTATGACAGTATACATAAACATATATTGTATATATCTATGCTTAACAATATATATATATTGTACATATATATATATAATTTCTAGATAATAAAACATTATATAGTATATATAGCCCATCTATATATCTATGACAGTATATATAGACATTACATATTGTAATTATCTATGCTTAACACTATATGTTGTACATATAGAAATTGCACATATATAATATCTAATATTATATAGTGTATCTATCTACCTATGACAGTATATATAAACATTATATATTGTATATATCTATGCTTAACAGTATATATTGTACATATATAATTTCAAGATAATAAAACATTATATAGTATATATAGCCTATCTATCTATCTATGACAGCATATATAGACATTACATATTGTAATTATCTATGCTTAACACTATATGTTGTACATATAGAAATTGCACATATATAATATCTAATATTATATAGTGTATCTATCTAAATATGACAGTATATATAAACATATATTGTATATATCTATGCTTAACAGTGTATATTGTGTGTGTGTGTGTATATATATATATATATATATATATATATATATATATATATATATATACACAGAGTACATACACAAAATTTGTAAAAAAAAAAAAAAAAAAAAAAAAAAAAAACTAAGAAAATTTAACGAAAAACAAGTCCGAAATAAACATGTTAAAGCCACAATATGTAATTTTTCGTCGCTTATTCAAAACAAAAGCTTGAAGACGTCTTGATTTCGTGGTGTCTTGATTTCTTCATGTCTACAGCCGGTGGAAAAGAATCGTGACGGGACAGAAATCATGTTCATGGATGCGATTATTAACACCTCTGCAGTATGAAGCAGAGCAGGAGCCAGTGTTGTGCGCGCGTAACGAGACCGCTGGAGCGAGTGCTAATGAGAGACTCGAGAGCAGCGGGACTTTTATTATGTCGCAGTCGTTGCTTCTGCTTCTTGTGGAGTATGTGGGCTAAAGCAGCGCTATTTATCATATTACATACATTTGAGTTTTGAAAGATATCAGCCATGGCTAGATCGATATTAACCATGGTAAAACATGGTACTCGCAGTAAATCAAGACAACGAGGTTTAAACAATAAGACTTATTGTGTTGAGCTATATAACATGATTCGTTTTCTGTTGATGAACGTATCCAAACGGTTGCTCACCTGTCTAATGAAACATAATATATTAAAGCATCTTTGGCGTTTTCATGGTTTCTACAAAATAAAACTAGAAATCGAGGGTAACGCGGGTATGATGTCACTGATAGGCGACGCACGGACCTGATTTATCTGGATTTAAACATTCTTGGAAACATTTAGATAATGTACGTACACAAGTCAATAAAATATGTAACACTGCTCAAGTTTTTGGATATTTTAATCCAGAAATCTTACATATTGTGCCTTTAATGGTTTTCATCAAAATACTAGTTGACAATTACAGTTACTACATATCCAGTAGTACATCGACAAAAGTGTTGAGTTGCCATTAACTTAGGGGAAGTAGTAGTAAAAGAAAAAAAACGCTGGATGGAAACGCCAAGATGCGCATACGTTTTAAAAATGCATAAAAAACAATGTTTATTTGCCAAGACATGCGCATAAATTACGATGAAAACACATAAATCCCTTGAAGTGCGACCAAATAATAATACATTTTTAAAAAAGTCACGTGACTTTGCTTTAACTACGTCACTGGAATCATTATGAGGGATTGGCTGTAACGTTTTTAATGAACCGTTACCGTTACAAATACTCCCCAAACAGCCACAACAGAGCTAACAGTTTTAGCTGGTGGGTTTGAAGTTAGCATGAATGTAAAGCATCAAATTAAACCAGAGAAAAAGCTACTTTAGGTTGAAAAATGTCGAATGATTGTTTCTATATGATTGCTAGACAAAAAAAAATAAAGTTTTTTGGCCATAATTTCTACAGTTTTGCACATCTACATCAAAACAAACTAAATTGCATAGCTTTTCCGAAAGCTAGTTTGAAAGAGTCCCCATAAAAAAATCAAATTATGGTTTTGCAGCAGAAACGAAGGTATTTTATTGTGAGGCACATGACTGAGTGATGAGTTCGTTCATACCTCCCACTCCTCCAGCAGTCTGGCCATATCCGCGTCATTATAATCCCGTATGTCTTTCTTCTTCTTTGGTTTCGTTTCTGTACAATGTATCGATATGAATAAAATGAGAAAAAGCAACACTGATACAGTCCTGCTGCTCACGGGCGACGCCATCTTTAAACTTGGAGCTCGCTGATTGGGTGAAATCTTCCTGCTCGTCATAGGGCGCGTTTGCCTGATCACGTGACATACTGTTGCGGAATATGACACAAAATACAATCATATTAAATAATTAAGTAATAAAGTGTAAAAGCTGTATGGGGACCAGAAACACAATATAGGAAAAGTTAATGCGTGTACATGGTAAATAATAAGATCAAATAAAATAAACATTTAAATATATTTGAAAAGCTTTAGTGGTTTTTATTTTAATTTCAGCATTTTGCATGTCTAAAAGAGTTTCAGTACATGTCTGAGTTGACTTACAGTACACTTGTGTAATAAAATAATAACATTCTTTAACTTTAACTCCATTTTGAAAAGCTGTTTTGTATAATCTACAATGAAATAATACTCAGGAAAATAAATACTCACAAATACACACAAAAGATTACTAATAAAATCCTGAAGCAAGGCTGAACACCTGCAGTATTTATTTGCTATTTTTATACTAGAGTTGTCAAATCGTATATATATATATATATATATATATATATATATAAACATATACATATGTACATATGTACAAACTTTTATGTTAGATGCAATTAATCATGATAAATCTTTATTAAATCATGATGTGTGTGTATGTATATATATATATGTGTGTGTGTGTGTATATATGTGTGTGTGTGTGTGTGTGTGTATATATGTGTGTGTGTGTGTATATATGTGTGTGTGTGTGTGTGTATATATGTGTGTGTGTGTGTATATATATATATATATATGTGTGTGTGTGTGTGTATATATATATATATATATATATGTGTGTGTGTGTGTGTGTGTGTGTGTATACATACATTATGTATTTAAAAACTTTGATGTTAGATGCAATTAATCACTTAATCGATCTGACCGCACTGTTTTATACCGGACTGTTCTCGTACTTTGATTTCATATCACCCCCTAAAACTTTTTGTTAGTCTTTTTTCTCTTTTATTTTTGCAAGCATTATTACATGTTCAATATTTGCATGAGTACGAAAGTGCATGTATAATAATAAAGTTTATTCAGCAACAAAAAAAGAAGAAAGAAAGAAACAAGAAAGAACACTGCTACAGCGAAACTCCCCCGTTATTAAACGAAGAGGAAACAAAATAATTCACATTTCAGGCTTTTCGACTCTGCACTTCTCAGGCTGGGTGTCTGCAGTGCTTGTCATGGGACTCATATGAAGTGTGCGGCTCATTCAACAGAATCGGAACTGTTTCCTCTCAGGACACCCCACCCAATGGCACAGTGCCCTGTGCAGCTGTACATGCAGCGCTCACAGCCTCAGCCCCCAGTTCATATCAGACACACTCCATACAAAATGCTTTGTGTTATCCAGTGGCAAATCTTTTGGAATTTAATAAGCAATCAGACCAAACAAGGTCTGCATTGAATATGAAGAACATCTGTTGTTTGAAACTGGACCACTGAGTTGAGCAAAACACTGTAGCAGAATGTCAAGGGTTAAAGATAAGCATTATGTGAATGCATACTATGCTTTTTAAGTTCCCATAATGCAATATTTGGATGATCATATAGTTCTTTAACTTGACGAAAGCCCTTCCCGTGTCCAAGAGGAGGGTTTTCAGTGCAGCAGCCCCACCCTGTACTTTCTCATTGGCTCCTTCACACTCCAAGCGTCTCTTTTTGTCTAATGAAAAGTACTCTACCGCATTTACGTCATCGTTTTTGCAGCGGCGAATCCGATTTCCCTTCCCAAGATGAATCAGCTGTTTTGAGGCAAAGCCGGTGTTTTAAAGAGCGCGGTAGGGCGATGTTTTGTTTAGCGTTATTTGTATTAGCGTTTTGAAGACCCCACACCACAAATATGTATATTTACAACTGAAACCCCACAAAAGAGAATGAGTAAAAGCAAATAAAACACACAGAATTTGCTGAAGAGGTCCAAACATAATAAACAGAAATAAACGTTAATAATAAATAGATAAATAAACATCACGCACAATATTATAATGGTAACACTTTACAATATAGTTAACATGAACTAACAATGAACTGCACTTCTACAGCATTTATTAAACTTTGTAAATGTTAATATCTACATTTACTAACACATTATTAAAATCTTGTTCACATTAGTTAATGCAGTGGGAACTAACATGAACAAACAACGAACAACTTTAACTAGCGTTAAAGAAGATTAGTTAATACAGTAACAAATGTATTACTCACGGCTAGTTCATGTTAGTTAATACAGTAACTAATGCATAACTAATGAACCTTATTGTAAAGTGTCACCATTATAATTAAAACACTATATTGACGTGAAATATACTTTAAACGACTCAAATCAAGTCGAGAAAATCCAAACGAGCGACGTTCAATATTCAAACGCGTAATAATACAACCGGCGTGTGCGCTAAACTAAAAAAAATAATTCGCTCTATGCCGCTCTGAAAGCGAACATTGTGAAAGTAGTAAATACCCCACACGCGCGAGACCTGTTGGATTTACAGGGAAGCGCAAACCGTGGGAGCGAAACACCAGAAACACGACAAACCCAACCGCACAGAAAGGAACTTCTCTGGAATTTGTCTTTGGGTGTAACTTTTGCCCTCAGACCGGTAGTTGAGTCTCACAACCGGGGCCTCGGGAAGCGATGACTGGCGAGGAATGAACGCGACTTCTCGCGCGACTAACGTTACCTCAGAAAAATAAGCGTATCGGTTGAGCGGTTGCTGAATCAAAAGGAGGAGTTTCATCTCTCTGGCCGGGAATAATGCTTGTGGAGTGTATACAAGTGTCGGAGTTTGAGGGAAGCTAACAGGCTATTCAGCCACACCCTCCCGCCGCTTCCTGATACGCAAGATGTAGCGGGAGACTACAACCGACGCGCGAGAGTCTCAATAGCGAGCAAAGTTCGTTATTGTCGCGGAAACGGCATTAAAACATTAAGCGGATCGTTAAAACAATGGCAAGCAAAAGCGAAACTATCTGCCACTGGACTACCGTTGCTTCTCTGCTGGAAAAGAGGGCGTATGGACAATAGATATGCATAAGGAACTGAGTTTTCCCTCAGAACTTGGATTGTGTATGAAAAAGAAACGGCTGAAAGTCGTTCGGGAACGTTTTATGAGTTTTCGAGGCGTCGTGGGATGATGGTGCAGCGGCGGCGAGGCGCCCGCGCGTCTCGCGCTTCGGACGGAGGGTCAGCAAGACGGTCGATACATCATCATCATCATCATCATCAGCAGCAGCAGCATCATATCGCAGGACGTGTATTTAAATGCATTTGATTCGCATGACACGGAAGAACACGTGAAATGACAGATTTTGGAAGTCAGCCTGCACTTTGGGCACCTTTTCGTACCCGGCACTGCAGTAAAAAGAGTATTTTTGGTTTGTTGGAGCATCATTGACAACCTGTGAAACTGATCAGACTGTAGCATACCTCAACAGAGGTAGTCGTGAATTGTATTTCTAATCTTCTTTTCGTCATTATGCACACCTAAAGATCTGATTATTTAAACATCGGGCAATTCGGAGCGTTTCAATTGAAGGGATATTTAAACAAATTTTGCCCTCGTTTTATATCATAAGAATATTTTTCTAGAATACTTCCCTCGCGAGTGCGTGGAGTGAAGTTATTGTCCTCGAAGAAGCCGAGTGGGACTTATTATTTTTTTTCTTCTGAAGGACATTATAGACTCTTTGGCCAGTTTTCACTCTCCTTGAGAAGGTGCGGAAATCTCTTTACTGAAGAAAATGACATAAATCACATGTTCGCACTAGAGGACGTGTGTCGCCATCTTTATTTTGAACATTAGAGCGACCACACTACTATGGCTAGTAGTGGCTCTGGGAAATCAGATAGCGAGGTTTCTACCAGCATCCTTAGCGGCAGCTTGCAACAAAGGAAAAGACTTTCATCCATCTGTGACGCATGCAAGAGCAAAATGCAGCTGGTGGCGGACCTGCTCCTGCTGTCCAGCGAGACCAGGCCGGTGGTGAACTCCGACGGCCTGGCCGTCGCCGAGACGTTCGAGAAGTGTCGCGACACCTTGATCGCGCGGACCAAGGAGTTGTCTATTATCGTTCATGACATTCAGAGCCAGCTCAACATGGGGAAGTTTGTGGAGGTGGGGGACCGACTGGTGGAGATGGGCGATCTGGTGGTCTCGCTGACCGAGTACTCGGCGCACGCCGCGTACTTGGCGGCCGTGGAGATCCAAGGCTCGCAGGCCGCCGTTCCCGGCCTGGTGGACCGCTACAAAGTCACCCGCTGCCGGCACGAAGTGGAGCAGACGTGCAACATCCTCCGCCTGACGGCAGTGGCCGACCTGACGCCGCAGCTCCTTCTGGAGGTGTCGCAGAACATCCTGAAGAACCTCACCACGCTCACGGACGCCTCCTCTCTGGCCAGTGATAAATCCAAGGACAAGTTCGCCAAGGAGCAGTTCAAAGCTAGCGTCAAGTGCATGAGCACGAGCGCCACGGCTCTGTTGGCGTGCGTGCGCGAGCTAAAGGCCTGCCCCGGCGAGCTGACCCGCAACCGCTGCGTCCTCTTCAGCGGTCCGCTCGTGCAGGCCGTGCACGCTTTGGTGGGATTCGCGACGGAGCCGCAGTTCCTCGGCAAAGCCGCCACCATCACCCCCGAGGGCAAGGGGGTGCAGACGGCCGTTCTGGGCGGCGCCATGAGCGTGGTGTCGGCCTGCGTACTCCTGACCCAGGGCCTCAGGGATATTTCCCAGCATCCCGAGAGCAGCTCGCAGATGCCCGTCTACAGGGAGCGGCTGCGCAACTCCGCGTGCGCCGTCTCGGACGGATGCACGCTCCTGTCTCAGGCACTAAGGGAACGATCCTCACCGAGAACTTTACCGCCAGTTAACTCTCATTCTGTGAATTAAAACTCCTCCCCGTCACGTTGTTTTTGAAGTACCAAAGAATCTAATCAGGTTTAACCCCGCGTAGTATGAGTCAGGGCTGGGCGACGCGTTGAATATCGGACATGTTATCTTTTAACCCCTTAATCTCCAATTGTGACTCCGGCAGTACATAATCAAATTACTAAGCAATCGCTGAACATGACACAAAATAGGTAGAATTTTAAACTCCGCTTTTAAACGAATGTAACCATTTTGATCAACTCTTAACGTTTGGCGAATAATCCCTCTAAAATTTAGAGTTTAACCCCGCGTAGTTTGAGTCAGGGCTGGGCGATGCATTGAATATCGGAAATATTATCGTTTAACCCCTTAATCTCCAAGTGTGTCTCCGGCAGTACATAATCAAATTACTAAGCAATCGCTGAACGTGACACAAAATCGGTATAATTTTAAACTCCGCTTTTAAACGAACGTAACCATGTTGATCAACTCTTAACGTGTGGCGAATAATCCCTCTAAAATTGAGAGTTTAACCCCGCGTAGTTTGAGTTAGGGCTTCAATATTTGCAACATTAACCCCTTAAACCCAAAGCGTACCGCCCCGCAAAAATTCATAATCAAATTACTAAGCAAACGCTGAACATAATAACACAAAATGGGTATCATTTTAAAGCTTAGAAACTCCGCTTTTAAACGAACGTAACCATTTTGATCAACTCTTAACGTGTGGGGAATAATCCCTCTAAAATTGAGAGTTTAACCCTGCGTAGTTTGAGTTAGGGCTTCAATATTTGCAAAATTAACCCCTTAAACCCAAAGCGTACCGCCAGCACCTTCCCGCAAAAATTCATAATCAAATTACTAAGCAAACGCTGAACATAATAACACAAAATGGGTATCATTTTAAAGCTTAGAAACTCCGCTTTTAAACGAATGTAACCATTTTGATCAACTCTTAATGTGTGGGGAATAATCCCTCTAAAATTGAGAGTTTAACCCCGCGTAGTTTGAGTTAGGGCTTCAATATTTGCAACATTAACCCCTTAAACCCAAAGCGTAACGCCAGCACCTCCCCGCAAAAATTCATAATCAAAAGCAAACGCTGAACATAATAACACAAAATGGGTATCATTTTAAAGCTTAGAAAATATAAAATCTTAACAAGTGGCGAGTAAACCCTCTAAAACGGAGCGTTTAATATGAGTTAGGGTTGGGCGATACATTGAATAATGCTAAAAAATTATCTTAGAAATGCAGCTTCAAGTGTTTCTATTTACAACATGTTGAGCATCGCAGCCAATCACAGACGTCTCTGATGAGCGCCGAACCAATCATGGGTGTTTAAGTCAAGTGGGCGGGGAATTCGCTCAATACTGCTCGCATGTGGTGTTGATTTTGCGGTAAACAACATCTATGTGTTTTGCGGAGGCAAAAAATTCGGGAAAAAAAATGGGAAAAATGAAAATTTGAAAAGATTTTGAGCTAAATCGCCCAGCCCTAACATGAGTAAATGTGGTGTTTATCCATCTAAATTAACTTTTCACGGCAGTCGGCTTTACGCGAGGTCACATTTATAGGTTTTTCTTATACTGGATGTGATTGTGGGGGAAAAAAAAAAAAGTAGCTTTTTTTCAAAAAACTGACAACTTTTCAGCAAATTTTCTGTGGGTTGAGAATACGGCCCAAAGTGGTCGTCGTGCAACAGAAGCCTTAAAATGAAACTGAAAGTCTTTACCTCAGTGTTGAGCTGAATGTCAGTAGAGATGTGTAGAAATCATCAGCATCATGTTGTTCGTATTCCGTGTGTGAATTTGTAATGAGTTACAGCTGCTGTGAGTGTGTGCCATAGGTTTTACACTATTTACAAGACTTACAATTATATTTTAATGTGCTGTTTTTTTTCCCCCCTTGCCCACCCCCTCATTTTTTATCATGCATGTACTGGAGTATTTATTTCAAGTAATTAAAAAAAAATGTTGTTTCTCATAACTGTTATTGTGTGACATCTCAGTCTAAAGATTAAAATACTTGATTATGAGCAGTTGAATGATGCATCCTGGCACTTTTAAGTCATTTTTTTGTGAAAAAAACAAAAAACGAGTATTTGATTTGGTCAATTTCTACACGGGTGGATTGGTGAAGTTAAACCTGATAATCCCGGTGCCTTTGAAGAGCTCCTTTACACTAGTTCCCGATGTCTTCCATCTGTTATCGTAGTCCCTGATAAGCTTCCTTCATCCGAGCGTTTGAAGTCTGGAATGTTTATGTGTGCCGTCGCACATCTCGTGTGTCGTCGTTTATCCCACACGTTTCCTGAACAAGAAAACACATTGATTAATGCGAGACTCGTCAGATTTCAATGTTAATACGGCGACGACGTAATAAAAACGGAAAAGATTTTCTTTTTGCGACGACGTTTTCAAAACTGTTCATCTGTGAAAATCACTGATGCTGCATCGTCGGTAGTTGGCGATGTCGCTTTGTTAAGAAAAATGACCGCGTGACATCACCGTTTTATTTATTCATTATTTTTTTTTTACAAATTTGCATATTTGTTGTTTTCACAGAGACGATAATGGTATCGTTTTCAAAATCATGCTCTTTGAATCGCGTTTTCAATTCGCGTTTTCAGGCCCCCGAAATGCCGCTGTCGTGTAAACGAACGCATAAAAAGTTTGCCGCTTTTAGTTGAAAACGGTGTCGTGTAAACAGTCCCTTAATATCTCCAGTATAACAAATAGGAAAATATTTAAGCGTCTTTTTGGTTTTTGAAACCTATCTATAAATACAAAGATCTGCATTGAGATAAATCTCACTAAACTCGTCAATATTACGTTATACCCAAAATTCAAAAGAAATTTTTTTAATATATATATAATTGTTATATTTTTATAATGCCTCTACTTTGAATGTTCATCTTCTGTGAATTATGCATTATTTTAATGACAACATTTAAAACACATTTTAACCCAAAAATTACTGTAATGCAAAGCAAAAAGGATATAATTTAAATAGTAAATCATCTATTATTTTATTACACAGACACACATATATATATAAAAATATAATTAATATTTCTGAAATGGTAAAATATGCACACAGTCACTGTCTTATTAGATTTTTATATTATAAGATTTTTTATATTATTAAATTTCAAAAATGAGAATTTGGGCTTTTTATACTATATATATATATATATATATATATATATATATTTTTTTTTTTTATTTTTTTTTTTTTTTTTCCTGTGGTCAAATTTTGCTTCAATAATTCCTATAAAAAAAAAAAACAGTCAAATGACAATTTTTGCCAAACAAAAACCGTAAAATATCTTAATTCAAATAAAGTGCAAAACAATCATTTTACAGAAAGTTATACATAATTTAAAAAGTATTGTATAAATAATACAGTAACTTTCCTGTATATATAAATGAGAATTAGTGTAATTTGTCAATTATATAATCCTTAATATGATGTGTGATGCAATTTACAGATATTGTTTGTAATTTTACAGAGTTTTGAATATAATGTGAAATAACAGAAAATTATTATAAGAGATTTTCTGCAAAAATAGTTTATTTTTTTTTTACAGTGTGCTAATTCTGCAGTGTATTTCACTGTTGTCACAACCAAAGACTCTGACCTTGTCATACTTTTCATGCTGAAAAAAAAAAAAGAAGCAGAAAACTGTTGGTGCACAACAGGAAGCCAAATGACCTCCTCTATCAGGAGACATTTCCTTCACGGTACAAAATGTCGGAGAAATAATTTCAACCCAGGTTTCGCCCATTTCCTGCTAAAAGTGAAGAAGTGTAAAGCTCTTCCCTGTCCTATTATGCAAGCGGTTCCCGTCGTGTGCTGTGAGGGTCTGTCTTCTCCCCCAGTATCCTGTTTCAGATTCATTATTATCAGTGTAAACACCTCGCCCTCAAAAGCAGGGAGACGTACGGGTGATGTGAGAAAGGGATGTCTGGAATGTTAACATCTAAAATGAAATGTGATTGACATGTTCAGGGGGCAAAGCAGACAAATTGTATATGAAATGCCAATGCAGACAAAAACACAATGCACTGGTGCTGGTTCAAATTCACTAATACAAATTCACACACCTGGCAAGTTTTGAGTCTATTTCTGGTGGCATTAACTCCTTGTTACTCATTTGAGGCCTCAGAAGATGCACATGGTGAGAGTAGAATGACACTGAGCTCATAATTTATGGAAAAACCTTATCAAATGGCAGACATTGCCATCTAACATGCTGCCTCAGTTATAGACATGCTAGAACACCATTTTTCTAGTCTAAACACTTTATTTTGTTGCCCTTTTTCTGTTGTATCCTCTATGCACGCTCAAAATAAATAAATAAATATAGGCATAAATTTAAATAAATAAAATAAAAAGACCATTTTCACATTCAAACTAATACATTTATTAAAACTAATAGAATGTGATGCATTTTTGTCAGTCATACATACTGTAAATGAAATGGGTCACATTTCTGTACTCATGGCAGCTATTTGATTTTACTTCAGTCATAATCATTGCATTTATTTACCATAACCTGTCCATAAATAATCAGTGTTCAATTCTGAGAACATGTATTAACATCATAAGTATTTATGTTCTGTATCTTTTTGAATAAAATCAAAAAATTGTATGCAAGGAATCAGGCATTTCCATCACGTGAAAAGACACTCGTTTAGGACTCGCATCGCTCCTCTGTATGATACGTTGCATAATATATTAAACGATATAAAGAACAATGACAAATTTTTAGATAAAATAAAACGCAGACAAACCTGTATTTTACCGAAGACATGCGCCAATTTAATGGAGCTGCACTGCTCTCTCCTGAAGAGCTGCGCTGAATAACTCAAACACTGGGTTGTTATGTCTAACCCAGGAGCTGGGTAACACAAAAACTACCCAAACACTGGGTTGTTATGTCTAACCCAGGAGCTGGGTAACACAAAAACTACCCAAACACTGGGTTGTTACGTCTGACCCAGGAGCTGGGTAACACAAAAACTACCCAAACACGGGGTTGTTACGTCTGACCCAGGAGATGGGTAACGCAAAAACTACCCAAACACGGGGTTGTTACGTCTGACCCAGGAGCTGGGTTACACAAATACTACCCAAACACTGGGTTGTTACGTCTGACCCAGGAGCTGGGTAACACAAAACCTACCCAAACACGGGGTTGTTACGTCCGACCCAGGAGATGGGTAACGCAAAAACTACCCAAACACTGGGTTGTTACATCTGACCCAGGAGCTGGGTTACACAAATACTACCCAAACACTGGGTTGTTACGTCCGACCCAGGAGCTGGGTAACGCAAAAACAACCCAAACACTGGGTTGTTACGTCCGACCCAGGAGCTGGGTAACGCAAAAACTACCCAAACACTGGGTTGTTACGTCCGACCCAGGAGCTGGGTTACACAAATACTACCCAAATACTGGGTTGTTACGTCCGACCCAGGAGCTGGGTAACACAAAAACAACCCAAACACTGGGTTGTTACGTCCGACCCAGGAGCTGGGTTACACAAATACTACCCAAACACTGGGTTGTTACGTCCGACCCAGGAGCTGGGTAACACAAAAACAACCCAAACACTGGGTTGTTACGTCCGACCCAGGAGCTGGGTAACACAAAAACCACCCAAACACTGGGTTGTTACATCCGACCCAGGAGCTGGGTTACACAAATACTACCCAAACACTGGGTTGTTACGTCCGACCCAGGAGCTGGGTAACACAAAAACAACCCAAACACTGGGTTGTTACGTCCGACCCAGGAGCTGGGTAACACAAAAACCACCCAAACACTAGAAAAATGACCCAAAAGGCTCAACCCAAGACGACTATGCATCACATTGACCCTATTAGTTTATATTAAAATTGTTTAATCCAAATGCATGGATGATTTTTATAATTTAAATATATATATATTAAATGTAGGCGCTACCTAAATATTAGTCTTTTTTCCATTGCTTAAATTCCCATAAATCTGCCAATATAGAGAAATTATAGGCTAGAAAATTTTAGTAGGTTAGAGGTTGAAGACTTAAATATGAGATCCGAAATAGACAACATACTTGAGAAAAACTCAGTGACCCATTTAGGTTGGTTTAGGTTTAGTGTGTCAAACAACAGCTGTCGTCTTGGTCAGAAGTGACGTCTCTTGGTTACCAAGGCCAAATGTCAGTCTAGTGTGATTTGATACCCATCGTGTCACATATCCCTCTGCTCACATAAAAGACACACCCAGGCCATTGTGCTAACGTTTGCGAAGGGCAGATCAAGTTTCTTTTTCAGCATTTCACTGAATCTGCATCAGAGTTGGTAAATATCAACTGCTTAAATGTTTGCATAGCAGTAACAGAGAATACATTCTCAGTCATATTTACTGTACTGGCACATTTTTTTGGTAAGAAAGAACTGGTTCAAAAAAACGGATTCATTCAGGAAAGAAACAAGTAGCTGTCATCATAAATGAGTCATTAAATCAGTCACTAAACCTGTTTAAAAATACAGATTCACTGAGGAACACTATTAGTGTTGCGATATAACACTCACAATAATATATTTATATTAAATATTATATAAACAGGCAGTCAGACCAATATGAATTATACACTGATTATTTCTTCATTGCGGCACCTGTTAGCGGGTGGGATATATTAGGCAGCAAGTGAACATTTTGTCCTCAAAGTTGATGTTAGAAGCAGGAAAAATGGGCAAGCGTAAGGATTTGAGAGTTTGACGTGTGATGACTAGACGACTGGGTCAGAACATCTCCAGAACTGCAGCTCTTGTGGGGTGTTCCCGGTCTGCAGTGGTCAGTATCTATCAAAAGTGCTCCAAGGAAGGAACGGTGGTGAACCATGTGGTCGGATCCAACAGACGAGCTCCTGGAGCTCAAACTGCTCCAGAAGTTAATGCTGGGTCTGATAGAACGTTTGTTTCGTATGGAGCTGCAGAGATGAGACCAGTCAGGGTGTCCATGCTGACCTCTGTCCACCACCGAAAGAGCCAACAGTGGGACGTGAGCATCAGAACTGGACCATGGAGCGATGGAAGAAGGTGGCCTGGTCTGATGAATCATGTTTTCGTGTGTTGCTTACCTGGGGAACACGTGGCACCAGGATGCACTATGGGAAGAGCCGGCGGAGGCAGTGTGATGCTTTGGACAATGTTCTGCTGGGAAACCTCGGGTCCTGCCGTCCATGTGGACGTTACTCTGACACGAACCACCTACCTAAGCGTTGTTGGAGACCATGTTCACCATTTCATGGAAATGGTTTTCCCTGGTATCTGTGGCTCTTCCAGCAGGATAATACTCCTGACACAAAGCAACAATGGTTCAGGAATGGTTTGAGGAGAGTTTGAGGTGTTGACTTGGCCTCCAAAATCCCCAGATCTCAATCCAATCGAACATTTGTAGGATGTGATGGACGAACAAGTCTGATTCATGGAGGATCCAATCCGATCCTAACAGGACTTAAAGGATCTGCTGTGAACATCTTGGTCCAGATCCTACAGCACACCTTCAGGGTCTAGAGGAGTCCATGCCTCGACGGGTCAGGGCTGTTTTGGCAGCAAAATTAGGAAATTACCATTTTAAAATTTCTAGATATTTATAATCGATCAATTTATTTTCATCAACTTTAAAATGGTGATTTCCATAAACTCTGAAAAGTCAAAGTTTAAAAGTTTCATATAATGACAAAAAAAAACCCCTTTCCACTAATCACGAACTGGAAAAGTCATGGAAATTCAAAAAGGTGCAGAATTGCTGTAATATTAATGTGGATCCCATGGAGAAGATACTTTGTCCGGTGCCATCTGTTAGTTTGACATCTGCCCTGAATATTCGGCATAAACCACCCTGAAATCCTCCCGAGAGGCAGGGAGAGTTGGCTGGAATTCAAACAGAGCTGAAATTCCTCATCCGTCCCCTTTGGCTGACCTTGGGCCAGTCGTTTTTTCACACTGCCCTCTCATACACCTCCATTTGAGCACCAACTGCTTTATTCCTCAGCATTATATTTCTCCACAGTAGCTCAAATGGTCAAACCTGTTCACTTTCCCAAATCATCCTCAGCCCAGCAAATCCTGCTCACCAGGGCCTGTTATTGTCTCTCCCGAAGAAGCAAAGGTTAGATGGGGCGGTACCTCAATGTTCTAAAATAAAGTTGCACCACCTGGGAGGATGACTACAGAGAAATATTTCCTGACATTGTCTGTATGCCGTCATTGTCTAATGAAGCCTGAGAACAAAGTTATTTCCCTGCTAGGGGCCAAACGTTCTGCAAGCTGCCAGACCTCCGATTAGGTGTGTTTGCTTTTGTCAGATGATTTGAGGAAATACTACCAGAGGCATTGGAAAAAGTGAACTGCAGCTTGAACAAGAGTTATCATCGTTAAATAAACTAAAAACATAAAAAAACTTTGATTTTGGCTTGACAAAGCTGTATGAAAGTTTGAAAGTTTTTTAAGCTTAAGTGTAAAGAGAAAGAAAGACATTACTAGCATGCTTTAACACATTGCTAGCATGTTTTAGCATTTTTTTAGCATGAATTAGCATGTTACTAACATGATTTAGCATAATGTTAACCTGTTTGATCATGCTTCTAGCATGAATTAGCATGTTGCTAGAATTAAATGGCATGTTTCTATTATGATTTAGCATGTTATTAGCATGTTTTAGCATTGAATTGTTGAGTAAATACTACCAGAGGCATTGGAAAAAGTTTATCTGCAGCTTGAACAAAAGTTATTATCATTAAATAAACTAAAAACATTAAAAAACTTTGATTTTGGCTTGACAAAACTGTATGAAAGTTTGAAAGTTTTATAAGCTTAAGTGTAAAGAGAAAGAAAGACATTACAAGCATGAATTAAACTGTTTTGCTAGCATGTTTTAACACATTGCTAGCATGTTTTAGCATTTATTAGCATGTTACTAGCATGATTTAGCATAATGTTAACCTGTTTGATCATGCTTCTAGCAAGAATTAGCATGTTGCAAAAATTAAATGGCATGTTTCTATCATGATTTAGCATGTTGTTAGCATGTTTTAGCATGTTTTAGTATGGTGCTAACATATTTTAGTATGCTGCTAACATGAATTAAGATGTTGCTAGCATGTTTTAGCATTTTTAGCATGAATTAGCATGTTACTGGCATGATTTAACACAATGTTAACCTGTTTGATCATGCTTCTAGCATGAATTAGCATGTTGCTAGAATTAAATAGCATGTTTCTATCATGATTTAGCATGTTGTTAGCATGTTGCTAGCATGTTTTAGTATGCTGCTAACATGAATTAAGATGTTGCAAGCATGATTTAAAATCTTATTAGCATGTTTTAGCATAGAATTATTGCGTAAATACTACCAGAGGCATTGGAAAAAGTTTATCTGCAGCTTGAACGAGTTATTATCATTAAATAAACTAAAAACAAAAACAATAGATGAGTAAAGTTTGTTGGGACAAACTTTGATGTTGTCTTGACAAAGCTGTATGAAAGTTTTATAAGCTTTACATTTAGTGAAGTGTAACGAGAAAGATGAATTAACATAACAGGTTGCTAGCATGTTATTAGCATGAATTAACATGTTGTTAGCATTTTTAATGTTGATAGCATGAGTTAGCATTTCGCTAACTATTCCAGCTTGTTCCCAATTCAGCATTTCTCAAGTTAATAAACATACTAAAATTAGCCTACGACATAACAAGTTTATACAAAGACACATAATGAGAAATGACTTTAGTGAGTATATATATAATTAAAATAAAACATAATTTAAAAAAAAAATAACTATTGTTGATGCTAAAATCACTGAGGCTTGAACTCGAATGACCAGCTTTGAAGGCAATAAAGGACTTTTACTCCGACACACCTTGTTTGTTTAGTTTTAAAATCCCGTGACCCTGTCCTCACATGTGCATGTCATATAAATAAAACAGAAAGCTCAAATCATTTTCACGTCAACCGGAAGGAATTTTCCGTATCCATTTTCACAGTTCTACCTCTATGTATAGTTAATATATTAAGTTTTTTAACGCATGATTTCATTCCGTTTTGATTCTTGCAACAGCTGTTTAAAGAAAAACACACACAGCAGCTTCTGTCTATTTCAAGGCAAGACATTTAACGGATGAAGAAGGAACGCTGAAAAAAATAGCCTTGGCTGCATCTGTGTTGCAATCCATCTTCGTACCTTCCCATTTGCTAATATGAACCAGCTCTAAGAGTATCCTATGGGAGCATTCCCAGGGAATGACATCATCGCTCCCTGACAGGCAGCATGCTGAACAAACAGAAAAATAATGTGTTTACTCACAGGGGTCAATAGTGCAATAGACACAAAAGAAATGGTTCGAGCACGAACACGTTCACAGAGACGCGCGGAGAGTGTGATGGCAGGTGCGAGAGGACATGCGAGTGAGTTTAAGTCTCAGACGGGTGTGAAATCAGAACATCATGCATCACAGTAAAATCCCCAGAGTTAAATCAACTCTGCTCAGATAACATTTGGTCCCTCTCTAAATAGTGTTAAAGTAACACTGAAGCAGAGTTAAAGTTAATGAGATAATGAAGCAATTAATTAAGCGATGATTGAACATTAATGATGAACACCTGCTGTTAACAAGCAGAATCACTGAAGAAAAGAGAAACACAAGAACTACAACTGACTTCAGCCACAGCCTTAGATGAAATCAACTGAAGATAAAAGACATTCAATCTCTGAAGAGTGTGACTTTAACACTATTTAGAGAGGGACCTGGCCAGGGTTGATACTGGCCAGGAGTTTCACTCTGCTCGCTTACAGTTGTATAGACTGTACCGTAGAGTGTTACTCGCTACTAGTTACATCTTCAGCAGTGTAATTAGATTACTGTAATTACTCTCGAAATCTATTGGATTACTTATTACTAATTTCTAAATCCCATATCGACCTCAACAGTTACAATACAATACAAATACAAAACATTAGATATTGAATTTTGCTGTAAAGAAAGAAGTGGAACAATTAATAGTGATCCCTTTACTTTTTCAGGGAAAAGTTTTTTAAATTACAGTAATTAGAAATTAATAATTACTTAATTAATTATTATTCAATTACATTAATTACATCCAACACTGTGTATATACTGGTTAAAAGTTTGGAAACAGAACTATTTTTAATGTTTTTGAGAAAAGTCTCCTTCTTTATTTGATCAAAAATCCAGAAAAAATAATATTAAAAATTTAAAATTATTTCTATTTTAGTATTCTAATCATAATATGCTGTACATTATATATATATATATATATATATATATATATATATATATATATATATATATATACACATACATATATATTCATATAAATACATATATATATATACACATATAAATATATAAATATATATATACACACACATATATATATATATATATATATATATATATATATAAGGAATTTATAAATTGGCAAGGACAAATGAAATCGATCAAAAATGTATTTCAAATAAATGTTCTTGTTGTTTGTGTTTTCACAAAAATTTGAAGCAGCACATCTGTTTACACTGTTTAATAAAAAATGTTTCTTGAGCATCAAATCATCATATTATCATGATTTCTGAAGCATCATGTGACTCTGAAGACTGGAGTAATGAAGCTGAAAATTCAGCTTTGATCACTGGAATAAAGAAAAAAAAACAGTTCTTTTAAATGTAACAATATTTTTGTTTTACTCTATTTCTGATCTAATAAATGCAGCCGCGGTGAGCAGAAGAGACTTTGTTCAAAAACATGAAAAAAACGTATGCTGTTATTGTTTAAAAATACTCCATGCTGAAAGTGGTGTTCGTGTAGGAGGGCAGAGAGAGGCGGGTGTTCCTGTAGCAGGGCAGCCAAAGTACAATGTCTTCCTCTTGGCTCTCCCTCTCTTTAAGGTGGAGCTCATTTCCTCTGACACACACAGTCTCTCAGGAGAAGAATGTCATATACTGTTCAGCAGTGGCTCACTTCTGTCTTTCTCTAGAGGATGACAGTGAGTTTAAATAAGAATGTGAAACTAAGGTAAGCCTGTCTTGAAGAATCCACAGGGATTTGTCGAACTGTGTTTTCACAGGCATAAGGCACAATCTACAGAGGCACGAAAAAGCATTTGAACACTTAAATGTTTGAGTATCATTGTATTTATCTCCATCAAATCAGCTGAAGAAGTCTGTTTTTGGTGCACGACGACCAGTCAAAGCTTGTCGGTAATTTTTAAAGACAAAAATATATGGGTTCAACATACTGCTTGAAATCATTTTTTTTTTTTTAAATGGAATATTGCAGTACTTACTATAAATTATTAATCCGTGCACATTATTATTTTTAAAAAATTCATATGCCCTCATAATCTTTAATCAAATTAAACTTGCATGAGTAAAGATCTCAAACGATTTACTTTGAGAAGGTCCTGTGAGCAAGTGTTAATGCTAACAGTCAGCTTTCTCCAGGTGTTATAGGCCTGCTTGAGTCATTTGGGTGTTTTAAGCATGCAGAAAATGTGCATATTGTGCACAGTATACATACTAAAAGCAACAGTGTTACAGTAGTGTGCAGTTCTGAACATAGCCAGTGTGTCTTTCAAAGTGAAACTGAGCTGTATTACAGCTGATGACCACCAGGTGGCAGTAACAAACTGTGAAACCTGACTACAACAGATCAATACTGTTGTCTACCAGGAGAGGGCGTCACTGTCAATCAACAAATAAGAAGATGTACTGTATATGCCTATGAACCACTGTAATGATAGAAGGACTCTCAAATGGGATACTACATTTTTGGAATTTACTTTAATTGTTTTACTATCACTATTATATTCAATCGTAGTAGTAGTAGTAGTAGTATAGCATTAAAATTAACCTTTAAATCAAATTAAAAATTCTGCACAGGTAATAAGCAGATTTATTTTCATGACTGAATAGGCTTAATAGGAAAATGGCAGTTTTGAGAATAACTTTTAAGTTTCAAATCAATGGGACCCTTGTGGGAGTGGCTTGATATTGCTTAGTTTATATCATACATTACCGTTTTAACATATGTTTTACTTTTGTCTATTTGTGGAGTCCTTCCTGGACTGTGTATTTGCACAGGGATTCCTGTTTATCCAGTCAGAAATACACTGCTCTGCACACAGATGCTCCATTCAGGCCAGGCGTGAGTGGGTGAATGTGAGTCTAAGTATTTATGTGTGTGTGTGTGTGTGTGTGTGTGTGTGCACACTGAGAGGCTCTCTTGTGCTATAGGACTGGGGCTAATTAAGGTAAATTACCCCTGCAGTTCATTTAACACAAACCCAGTATGTC
Source organism: Zacco platypus (assembly GCA_038088235.1). Classification (NCBI taxonomy): domain Eukaryota; kingdom Metazoa; phylum Chordata; class Actinopteri; order Cypriniformes; family Xenocyprididae; genus Zacco; species Zacco platypus. The sequence goes on along the minus strand of CM076085.1, from coordinate 43,940,087 downwards.
CAGCAAAGCTGCATCTACTAACATAAACACACACTCAGACAGAGAACTCCTTCATATCTACAAACTCTCCAACCTGGACACTGAAGACCATAAAAGTGAAACCCAAGTGATGGATACAAACTCACACTGTTCCTTAAACAAGCAACTAACCAAAACAGCAAAGGTACATGCAAGAAAATTATGATATTGTATTTGGTAAATTTGCAAAACAATGCTTGTAAATCAGTAAAAGAACTCGAGTTATAAGGAATAGGTTGTAGGGGTGTGTGTTCTGTCGACTGCATATGTAACCCCTCCGGTCCTACTCGCCCCGCTCCGAGCGGGACTCAAACCTTCATCTCCAGCATGGGAAGTGGCCGTACTAACAAGAACTCGCTTCTTGAGGTTTACTCGCACAGTTCTTACTAGTTGGCCTGCGTTACACTCACCACCCTAAACCTAACTCCCATCCGGGTCACGGCAGCCAATGTAACTGGTCCTACTCGACCCGTCAGTCACTAGTGTGCCTCTTGAGGTCAGGGGAATGTTTACTCGCACAGCTCTTGCTAGCTGGCCTCAATTATACTCACCATCCTAAACCTCACTCCCATATAAACATATAATTGGTCCTACTCGACCCGTCAGTCGCTAGTGTGTTTCTTAAGGTAAGGGGAGTGAGGTTTACTCACTGTAGCAGTTTATAAGTATGGGAGGAAGGAGGCAGGAACCGGCGAACATTCAACGGATCTTTAATAATCATAAAATAAGCAAAGAACAAAACTAAAGCACTTTTCTGCTTCCAGAGCTCCTCTGTGAGGTGCAGCACACAGCTGACACTCATCACTCACGCCGTTCCCCCACAGCTCTTGCCCCGCCCTGCTTGCCACGAGATGCTCTACTCACCCCGGGACCAGTCTCGGCGGCTACAGCACCTGGCGTAGCCACCGAGATGAGCGAAAAGGAGGACACACTGGCGCTTGGTCCTCAGGCAGCCGAGAGGCTCTTCCTCATGGTGCCATGCGATGGTACTGGATGCTCGGTGGACGGCTCAATCCTCCTATGCCCCTTGGCGGCCAGTGATGGCTCCTCCGGCTGAGGGCAGCCGGCAGCAAGTCCCCCCTTCCCTGCTACTCCCCATCATGGCAGACGGCAGCAGGCTCCGGCTCACAGCGAACGGCGGCAACTCCTCCGCTCCCTCTCGGATGGCAGCCACTCCACCTCAACCCAGGAGCATGGCAGCGAGCTCTCCGTCCCACCTGTTCCTCCATCGCTCCAGCACCACCGCCTCAGACAGCCACTCGCAGTTTTCACTCTTCCACGCTGCCCGACCTCCTCAGCACCACGATCCCCCTCAGCAGCGAGGGCTCTCCAACAGCACGAAGGAGGCAGGAACCGCCGAACATTAAATTTAACTTTAATAATCATAAAATAAACAAACAACAAAACTAAAGTAAATGGAGGAGCTCCTCCATGAGAGACACGAGACCGGTGTAGCACGCAGGTGACGCCCATCACTCGCCCCACCGGCCTCACACCGTTCCCCCATGGCCTTGCTTGTCAAACTCACATAGCTCTTACTAGCTAGCTCGGTTACACTCACCACCCTAAACCTTACTCCTATCCGGGTCATGGCACCAAATTTTAACCAGTCCTACTCACCCCTTCAGTCGCTAGTATGCCTCTTGTAGTCAGGGGAGTGAGGTTTACTCACACAGCTCCACAGCACCAAATGGTCCAAATCGCCATGCTCCGAGCGAGTTTCGTATCAGCTTCTCCAGCATGGGAGGCAGGCATACTAACAAGGACGCTAAAGACTGCAGTCTCTAGATGGCAGTCGCTAGTGCGTCTCGTGAGGTCAGGGGAGTGAGGTATACTCACACAGCTCTTACTAGCTGGCCTCCTGGGTATAAAAGGTTAAAATATCGCACAAAACCAATCAATTCGGTTTGCAAATAGATGTAAAAGAAAGAAGACCAATCACAAACAATACAATCACATTGTTTTCAGCTCACTTACAGATTTTCACTTACAAAAAATATGTATGAAAATAAAATACGTATGGTTGAAAACATAAGTTACTTCGCACCTGATAAAAAAAGTCTCAAATTTTCAGAAGAAATCTCAGTTACACTCTAGTTCAGTGGTTCTTAACCTTGTTGGAGGTACTGAACCCCACCAGTTTCATATGCGCATTCACCGAACTCTTCTTAATAGGAAAAAGCGGGGCGTGTCATCACGAATCATATGAGTCAGGTGTGTGTCTTGACCTTCGCCAAACCCCTAAGACTGACTCACCGAACCCAGGTTAAGAACCACTGCTCTAGTTTAAGGTGTCCTTGTTACAGTGTAATTACACATTTAATTACTAAGTAATAAACAGCATGTACTCACTATAAGGTTAGGGTTTGGTTTATGGTTATTTGCTTGTGATTATGTATAATTTACAGTTATTGCTGTAATAAGTACATGTACGATTCGTAACAGGCACTGTAAAATAAAGTGTTACCGAAATCTCAACAATGCCCCAAACTGTTTTAAATTTCCAAAGACCCTAAAGTCTTCAATCAAGTCAGAAATTCCAATAAGAACTCAAATATTTTCCATCAAATTCTTCCAAGAGTAGATGTTCTGAGCTGCATTCATTTTACAGCTCTATATTTTCTTACTGTCAATGATTGACTAAAATGTATTTATTTTTTAGTCTCCTATAGGGAATTTTCGGAAATCATTCGAGACAAACCTGATACTTAAATGAAACATGACAGAGAACTCCATTAAGATTCCCGAGCTATTAAAGAGCAACCTCAGGGCAATAAGATATTCCTCTGGGTGAAGCTCTCATAGTAACTGCAGCAGGGATTGTATTTATAGCATTACTGTAATCTGCCACCACAGTCCCACTCCTCTTACAGACGCAATTAAATCATGATCAGAGTTTTTTGTATTGTACTCTGTGTGCTTGGACTGAATTTGTAGAGTCCGAGTCCAGTAATAATGACAATGTTCTCTCCCCCTAACAATCTTTGAGTCATATGGACTACTAAAGGGTTGGATCACCAAAAAATTGGAGTCACATGGATTACTTCAATGACGTCTTTACTACCTTTCTGAGGCTTGAAAGTGATAGTTGTGTTGACTCTTAATGGAGGAACAGAAAGCTCTCAGATTTCATTAAAAAGATCTTGACATGAGCGTGAGTAGTTAATGACCGTCAAAACCTCTTGTCGAATCTTAATAAATCATGCAGGTTTATTAAAAAGACACCAGTAATTGTTAACAGAAATGTATCTTTTTACTTCACCAGCCAAGTAAAAACATAGCTATAATCTAATTATATTCAGCCAGGCAAAACCATCTTCTCAGGCATCTCTGGTGGCCAGTAAAAGATAGGCTTGCACATGGACTGGGTGTAAGGTCACTTTCAGATGGAGCAAGTCTCTCTCCCTCACTTTTTAAACTGTGGGACAGGAAGAGGGTTGTGATTTGGTGGCCGGTTCTGTGAGACGCCACTTGTGTTCAGCTGGCCGCTGGAAAGGGAGGGTAGGCGGCAGTTACAAATGCTCCTCTTAACTCACTGACAGCCTCTGGCACTACTCGAAGTGAGAGAGAGCGAGGAGAGAGAGGCATTTCTGAGCATAGAGGGGGAACTTGTTCAGCGTTGGACTTTTATCATGCTGAACTGACCAGCGTCTTCCCTCTGGAATACTCTACAAAACAACTGCTCGCAACACAGGGATCACTTCACTGCAAGAAGCGAAAATGCTTAGCTTTGGTGAGTGTTTATTTAATCCCTCTTCAATGGAAACTTAACATGCGACGTTAGCCACACCTGATCCAGAGCTCAGAAACAGATGTTAGGACTCGAACGCACAGTGTGACTGGCAAAAATTGCATTGCATGCAAACACTAACTGTGGCGTATCCCAGAGCCTGGGCGATTAATACTGTACCGAACTCCAGACGCTAATGTTTGTTTTAATTAGATCGGATGGAGACGGATCCATCAACGGGCTCATGCAATCTGCCCAATGCATCAGTGGAAGCACAACATGCGCTGATTCATATTGCAGTTCTTAAACTAACCTACAATTTATTACCATTCCAAAAAAAAAAAAAAGTTGAATGTTAACTGAATGCACGGCTTTTGGTCATTGCATAATATGGAAGTGGTTTGATTAGAAAAGGCTCCGCTTGCTATGAGTTGACAAATGCTTTTGATTAAAGGGGGAACTGTTTACATGTTCATAAACAATGACCGTGAGAGGGGTAATAAAGCAGAGAAACACGTCGACTGAAAAGGAAATCTGCAATCTGGACTAGTTAAACTATTATTCAGTTAGAAATAGCAATAATTAGGCACCCCGGCAACCAATGAGCAATGCCCTAGCAACCTCACTCTGGATGCACACAAGTTTCTGCATTGGCAAACGCAGCTCAGCTTCTTTGTTGTTTGTTATTTTGGATTCAACATACGTCAACAAAGAGATAACAGTGGCATTATGATTTATGCATTATTCGATTTGATAAAAGTCCGTCTGATCAGGACAGGAACAGACCCTTCTTCCGAAAGTCTTTGTAGTCATTTATTTATTTAAAATGCTATTTCTGCCAAATCATCGTTTGACTTCATCGTTTTCACACACAGTCAAGAACCGGCGTATTTTTCTTTTAGAAAGTTTTCCAACTAAACGGCATGACGATTCTGCACCATTACATCAATGTTTGAGTCAACATTTCAGACAATTTCATACTGTGAAATTACTGCAAATTACATTCTGCACACAGTCGGAAAATATTGTTGTAAATGACATAAAAATAGAGTGAATATGCCATTAAACTTTAGTTTAGCATCCAATTAACTTACTATTAACTGTCTTTTGCCTCCTATTTAATGCTTATTAATAGTCAGTAAGGTAGTTTAGGTATTGGCTAGGGATGTAGAATATGGTCATGCAGAATAAGGCATTAATATATGCTTTATAAACAGCCAATATCCTAGTATTATTCATGCTAATAAGCAACTAGTAAGAATTGGCCCCTAAACTAAAGTGTTAAAGACATTTTACAGTTTAAGACACAGACTGCATGCACACCTATTCTGGGAGATCAATGAAATAGCATAGCTCAACACTAATCAAACACAACGTGCAATGTGAAAAAAGAAGGGAAAAATCTCAGGATCAATTTATACTAGGCTTAAAATGTTGACAAAAGTCCCAGACATCTAAAGCAAAGTGCTAGACTATCAGCCAGAGGGCTGATCTCAGTGATTGCAACACATGTTGGCAGACATGCTACTTTTGCTCCAGCCTAAAGCAGGCAAACACAAGGCTTACCCAGGCCAGTGCATTACAGTGATTCATCCAGATGTTTATCAAGAGAAGCTTAAAAGTCCAGGACCCCACAAACATACTGCCTTGCATTCTTATTTGAAATGCTCTACAAAGTAGCTCAATTTAAAACTGATTTCAAAATCGTTGGAGTTAGCGTGCTGCTAAACAATTGACTAGCAAACAAAAAAGGCATCAAACACAAATAAGATATTTAATTATACAGAACTATTTTGATTTCATCTTCTTTCTCACACTCACTTTACTTCTGAATTTAAATTTTCCCATTTGCTTTTGGCCGAAAATAGGTTCTGTGACCAACAAAAGTTTATGGTTTTTGCACATTTTGTTAATCATGATCATCTTTACAAATGAATATAGCTTCTATGAATTTTAAAGCCTATAAATATAAGTAAAATTAAGGCTGTAAACACCACAGACCTCGACGGCATCGCCATTAAGCTTCCAACAATTCTTTCGGGCTTTATTTAAAAAACCTTTTCCCTGAATGTTCAAGTTATAATAGGTTGCAAGAGCTTGATTATAAACACAATGTGCCTGTCCAAATACCCACACTTGCAGTTTTTGCACTTGAACACTTGTCTTTAAACATTAGTTTGGCCAAATACATATGTTTGGACAAAGTGTTCAAGTGGACGTGAAGGCCGCAAATTTTTTAATGATTTTTGTTTACTCAATGGGACACTTAATCACTGCATGTGTCATGATTACGTGTTGCGTTTGTGTCTTTTCTGTGACCTAGTTTTCCAGTCGGCGTCTTTCTCATTTAGTTCACTGGTTGTCAATTATATAAGCTCATTACTTCGCTCATTTACCCTGTGTATAAATACTTCCTGTTTTACATTTATTGCTATTTCCTGAGTATTCGATATTAAAAGACTTTTTGCGAGATTTCTTCTTTCAAGCCTCTTTGGATTCTAAAGTGTGTGACAGAATGAACAACCTAATGAAAAGTTTAAAGATGGATTTACAGGCACTACATCATCTCATCACCTGTAATAACAGGCTGCTAATGGAATACTGGTGGGGGATTCTCCATTTAACATCGGCAAGGACCGACGGACCCGTGTCAACTATAGATCAAGCACTAGAGCCTGCCACCTAGGTCGCCCCGGAGTCAAAGTGTGCTGAGTCCCCATTCTTGAGTTTTTGCCTTCCACACTGGTCCTTCGATGCCATCTGGATGCTCCGGTCTCACCCGGAAATCTTCTCCATTCGATGTCTCTGTCTGACTTCCTGGTCCCATTTCCTCTTCTGGTTTCTTCCAGTTCTCTGGCTCCACCGTCCATCAGCCCAAGGACTCTTGGCTCTCTGGATCAGCCTCGGTCAGTCGTCCCTCTGCCTCCGCAATGGACTTACAGGTCTCTGGCTGTGCCTCGACCCTCCACCCCTTTGTCATCACCAAGCTTCTCCTTCCCTCTGGCTTCTGCATTGTCCTCACACACTCTGTCGTCACCCTGGTCAGCTGATCCCCCGTCTCTGCCTCGGTCCCTTGAGCCAGCAGCTCCACCTTGGGCTTCCAGGCTGATGTCGCATACTACAGACCGAGCCCTAGAGCCTGCCACCTGGGTCATCCTGGAGTCAAAGTGTGCTGATCAGTACATCTCGGAGCCAGGAGTGGATCACTGTCTTATATATCTGTGATCCGCAGATCCCGAGTCCCCACCCTTGAGTCTTCGCCCTCCACGCCGGTTCTATTCGGCCATTTGGATGCTCCAGCCCCATCCGGAAATCTTCCCCCTTTTCTGTTTCATCCAGTTCTCTAGATCCATGAGTGCCACTGGTCCTGCTCCTCAACTCTGCCCCCGCTGCTAACTTCGTGTGACCCACGGGATTCGCCTCTGGCTTCCCAACCACCAGCTCAGCATGAGGATTCCTCTGTGACACCTCAAGCCTCAAGGTCTATGTCTACACCTTGGGCTGTCAGCCTGACGGCTCCATGCTACCTTGACTCTTCCAGGCTCCCTCATCCCTCCGAATTAGCCTCTGTCAGTCATCTCTCTACCTCCTCCACGGATTTCCGGGTCTCCGGCTGCGCCTCAACCCTCCAACCCTTCGGCTCCACCAGAGTTCTCCTTCCCTCAGGCTTCCCCGTCTGCCGAGGCTCCAATCAGCCCCTCGGTCCCACAACCCAGCAGCTCCACATTGGGCTTCCGGGCCGTGGATGTCGCCCTCTGCTTCTCTGCTCCGCTGGATACTCCTTGCACCCTGGTTTTGCCTCCGTCAGTTAGTTTGTGTCCGTCTCCATCTGGCTCCACCTGGTCCCTGTCCATCACCAGCTTGGCGCCCACCTCCTAAGCCCCCTACTACCACAGTTGGAGATTCAGTTACAGCACATGGACGTGCCTTCCCGGGAGGACGGAGTACTGTCTTGGTTATTTATTACTGTCTTTCTCATCTAGTTCACCGGTTGTCAATTATATTAGCTCATTAGTTCCTGAACGTGATGAATGGTGGGATACGCTCAAAGACTGGTTCAAAGCGGTATGAGCGATAGTGTGAATTAGAGAGCATCGAGTATACTGCGCTTTGGGATATTTCACACACCAGGGACGGTCTTGCGCACTTACTTCCTGTCACATGCTTTCAAGTGGCCAAGACAGTAAGTGTGGGTATTTGGACAGGTCCAATGAGGCTGTGAAAGTGGATTAGTGAGTGGATGAGTTTAATTGTTTGTGTGATGATGCTTAATATCATTGACAGCCTCTGTAGTCCCATTTAGCTACTTGTTTGAAAACTGCCTAAAATCACAAGTCAGTATTTCTTCATGATTCATATAGAATAAAAAATGAAAATATTTTGAACTTGTGTTAACCCCAGACCTTTTTTCACGCATTTAACCAAAAACCTTCCAAAAACCCATTGACTTCGGGGCTTGTTTTCAGATTTTGGCCTACAAAAATATGTCATCCCTGCAGCTCACATAGGCCTATACACAGTATATCAAGTATATCACTATTCTGATGCCAAAAGCGACATGAAGGCCACTGATGTATTTTCATCACAAAGTGAAATCTCATAATTTTGCTGGTTATAATGTGTCCATGCTTGTGTTTATTTACTGTGACTGTACTGTAATTTTTTAACAGTTACTGTACTTCTATCTGCACGTTACATATTCTGAGTTCTGTACTGAGAAATGTTTAGATGCTCAAAAATATCGATATAATGTAAGTACATTTACTATAGCTGACAATAATACCCCAAAATTAAATTTTATGACGATACAATTTTTAAGGTATATGTATTGAGTACATTAGCATATATTTTTTTCACTCAATGCAACGTGTCTCAGTGAATGCCATTAAAAAATATGCCTTTTGCTGATTAGGTGTTGAAACAGAGCCTCACAGTTCATTGTGTCCGGAGCCATGCTGCTAACAAGCCTGGATAAGGGTCTCTCCGTAGACTAATTTCCCTATCAAGCTTCACCAGAACACTTTCTGGACACTGGAGCCATTTGTCAGTATCTGAAGTTGGGAATAACCAGTGCCAGAGAAAACAATGGAGCTGCTGGGTAATGTAGTGTTTAAAGGCCAAGAGTGGGAGCTGCTCTCATAAAGCTTCGTTTCTGCAGGTCATAATGTTTCTTGACTTCAAAGGGAGGAAATATTTTAATTCTCACATGAGCAATCTGAATAAGACTGAGCGTGATGTCTTTCCATTTAAGCGATTCATATAAAAGTGATATGGATTAAATGTCAAATAAATGTTTGATGGGTGAAGGAGAGAATGTGCATGGCAATTTATTAGTCTCAGAATAGGGATAGTTCACCCAAAAAATGAAAATGTACTCACCTTCATTTCGTTCCAACCCATAGACTAGGCCAAAATTACCCGGAAGAACCTTCACACAGCTCTCTTTTCCATAAAACGCTGGTTGAAGCTCTGTAAAGGACACCATAAAAGCATTCTGAAGATAGATTTGGTGAGAAACAGACCAAAATATAAGTCATCGACAAAGATATACAGTAGCTACAGTGGATATTGTAATGTAAAATAATGGCAGAACAACACTCCCCAGACAAATATATCCCAATATATTTTGTTTTTTAAAAACTTTAAAAGATCATAGTACAATATTTTAGCAAACATAAAGTGTGTTTCTGTGATACTGTTGCAGAGGATTGCAAGATTGGATTTCATAAGGACATGCCGCTGAGTGAATTTTATAGCTATAAACTAGTATTTATATTACGTGAAATATTATTTACATGATCTATCTTTACTGCCCCCTCATTTCAAAACACGAGTGACGCCTGCGATGTAAATAAATACCAATGAAATAGCAAACAACTGCTGGGAAGTTTACTGACTGACCATGCCAATCTGAATCTGATCAGACCACAAGCCTACATGCAGACAATTTCACAACGAGATTTCATGGATATCTGAGAGGTCCTGACACGTTGCACATGCAGTCTTCTCTTTGTGGTACAGTAATGCTCACTATCACCACCAGGTGACTTAATGACATCATTCTCAGCAGAGAGTACATTGCGATTTAGACGCTAGCAGTCACAGTATATTCCCACATGTCAGCGTGAATATGAGCTCATCTCACATGACTCGTAATGTATGTGCAGGAGGTCATTTATAATGCATGACGGATCCCGTCATGCCTGTAAGAAAAGAAAACAACAAAACCATTAGGTTTAGACCCCTCAGAGTTTCACTGATAATAATGCTTATATTTGTTTTATGATATTTGCATTAACGGATTTGCGAAACGCAATAGTCAAAGACCATAATTACAGCTTTTTTTTCTCCGTAAAGTCTTGATAAATGTCTATTTAATATTAAAGGCTATATATTTATTTATTTTTATTCATTTCTCAGCAACTTCCATACAATTTTTTTTTTTGATTGTCATTACTTGTGTCGTTTGCAATGCTTTGACAATATTGTAAACATAAATAGAAACTGGATTGATTTACGTAATCAGATTGTATTTTCTAATTAGAAAGATAAACTTGACAGTCTCACATTTAAATTAAGATATAATGTAATCAAATTGAAATGCATTTTTCCCTTCCAAAACAAGATTTTGAAGATCTTACACCAGTTTATAGTGAGTATTTCTTACCATTTTTTAGACTTTATGGTGATTTTCTTTGTAATTTTTGAGGACTTGATCACTTTAAACAGCCGTTGTCTGAAAAAGAGTTGCATCCTTTTGCATTTCATGACAAAAATAATAGCGTACGGCATTGAAACAATGACAGATTTTGATTTTATTGTTGTTTTTGTAAACATCCCTTTAAGTCTATGCAATCCATTTCATTTGCACATTTCCCTAATGTTGAAGGCACACAGTAAAACCCTCTCACAGTCATGGGGCAATACTTTCCCTCTTTTTTTTTCTCCCGTCATGGAGCAGAGAAGAAAAGCGCTCTTATCTGCGTCTGTAGCTCTCTATGATTTCTGAGAACACTTAGGGCACAGGAGGATGGCAGAACGGACTCCTAACTGAATTTTCTAATTGCTCTCGTCTGCAGAGCGGCCCCCTCCATTAGCAGTGATGCATCCTGGGAGAGAACCTCCCTCTGTGGCCATCCTGCCTCTGAGAAACACCCACCACCAGCAACTGCATCACAGGAGGAGAACCAAGAGGATGGAGAGGGGCAAACCAGGACTGCGCTCGAAGAAACTGGCCATCCTGTCAAGGTCGCTCATCATCTGTAGCTCCAGCACCAATGAGGACGCGTCCAGCCCAGAAGAGAGGTACTGTGAGCCCTGGGACGCTGCGGATGAAAGGTACCACAGGGACCCGCTGGAAGGGCCAATGGGAAGTTCAGAAAAGTACATGACAAGGAGCATCAGTGTCCAGCCGTCTCAGAGGGGACAAGAGGGCCCCAAAAGGACTATGAGGAGGTCCTTCTCCATCAAGGTATGACATCACGGCCGCTAGGCTTTCCAATTGGTTGGAATGGAAATTATTTTCACAGGTAGAACAGACCATAATCAGAGAAGGGCAGGAATGAAAACGAGGCTGCGAGGGACAGAAATGCAGTGGATTGTACTGTTGTCAGGACGTTTATACGACGCTTGCCATTGTAAAGAATGTCTTTAAGTCTATCATCTAACCTGACTAGGATCTAACTTTTGTCAGATTTAGCAAGACCTTAAATCATTTAAGTTTTTCTTTTTACAATTGTGAATATTTCTGGGTGGCAACATGTTTTAAAATCTAACAATTGTTCAAGTAACTTTAGAAAAAGCATAATGCATCACTTTCCTGTCAAGTTTAGTTTTTCTGCTGTATATGAAATATATATGGAGGCTTGTTTCCACCACTGAATAATAATAAAAAAATGATAAAGGTATAATTGCTACTTATTTCGCTATTCTGAATTTTTTTTCTCAGAATTGCATGAAATAAACTCATAAAGTCATCGTTATAAAATCAGAATTGCGTGATATGAAGTCGGAATTGAGTTATAAAGTCGGAATTTAGTTATAAGTCAGAATTGCGAGTCATAAATTCAGAATTGCGAGTTATAAAGTCGGAATTACGAGTTATAAAGTCAGAATTGCGAGTTGTAAAGTCAGAGTTTCGAGTTATAATGTCAGAATTATGAGTTATAAAGTCGGAATTGAGTTATAAAGTTAGAATTGCGAGTTATAAAGTCGGAATTACGAGTTATAAAGTCAGAATTTAGTTATAAGTCAGAATTGCGAGTCATAAATTCAGAATTGCGAGTTATAAAGTCAGAATTGCGAGTTGTTAAGTCAGAACTTCGAGTTATGAAGTCAGAATTATGAATTATGAAGTCGGAATTGAGTTATAAAGTCAGAATTGTGAGTTATAAAGTCGGAATTACGAGTTATAAAGTCAGAATTACGAGTTATAAAGTCAAAACTTCGAGTTATAATGTCAGAATTATGAGTTATAAAGTCGGAATTGAGTTATAAAGTCAGAATTGTGAGTTATAAAGTAAGAATTGCGAGTTATAAAGTTAGAATTGTGAGTTATAAAGTCGGAATTATGAGTTATGAAGTCAGAATTGCGAGTTGTAAAGTCAGAACTTCGAGTTATAATGTCAGAATTATGAGTTATAAAGTCGGAATTATGACTTATAAGTCAGAATTACAACTTTATATCTCGCAATTGTGACTTTATTTCTCACAATTGTGAGGGGAAAAAAAAGTCAGAATTGTGAGATAAAAAGTTGCAATTGCAAAATGGCGAAAACCATAAATATAAGTGGTAAAATCTTTTCTTTTTTTTAGATCAATTTTTCTATTATTTTGTATTGAGGGAAAGATATGTGTTCAGCGGGCGGTCACTAAAGTGTTCATATATTAAATGAGGCACGTTTATATAAAACGTTCTCAGAACGTTCTGGCAAGGTTCTCTTAAAGTTATCAACAAATATTCTTCCAGTAACATTAACAGAATGTTCATTCAAAGTCATCTGGTCTTTAATAATGTTCTCAAATATAAATCAAGGTGACTTGACAAAAACAATACAGGTATTAAAAGGTTAAAAAAAATGACCATGGACAAAAATGCACTGCACAATAATTTCACTGCAGAATATAATCTTATCACTGTCACTTATAAACCTTTTAGAGACTGTCTCATGATGATGATGATACCTGAGAATGTCAGAGTATTTCTTAAAAGTTTTCCAATGTTAATGCTGGCTTGCCTGGGATCACAGGGATGTCTCCTGGAAATGAATCATTATCACATGGCGGGTGTGATGGGAGATTCTGTGGTTCTGCTCAACTCATTACTCCTGCACAAAAGAGAGCTTGTTGTGACACAGAGAGACGCAGCGCTCATACAGCTCGCATAGGACATTCCTGCGAAGTCTTAAAGCATAACATACTGATAAAACGCTCTGTGACCTTTGCACAACATATAAAAAGTGTTGCAAAAACAATTATGTTGTAATGACACTGTTGGGACTTTATGAATAAGAGATAGACTATTTTAAGAAAAGATTGTGATAGTCAGACGTTTGACTTGTGGCATAAAGGCTGATATATACGTCGTAACTTTCTGGCCAAGAACGATAGGAAAAAAACATGATCAGTTCTGGTGACAAATAAATCTGAAATACATTATGCCACAATAATAATAGTGCTTATAATAGAGTTGTAAAATACATAAAAATACTATATGTATATTTTTTAAATATACATGTAAAATATACACATATACAAATTATACACACACATACACACACACTCATTACACATATACACATTTTGCTCACTCCGGATGTAGCTTCTGGCTGTATTTTAGTCTTGCTTGATTTAAGTGCAGCATTTGACACTGTAGATCATCATATCCTTTTACACAGACTTGAACATGTTGCTGGGTTTCAGGGGCCTGTGCTGGAGTGATTTGGCTCTTATCTCAAAGAGAGAACGTTTTCTGTTAAAACAGGGAATTGTTATTCACTTATGGTGTACCCCAGGGTTCGATTTTGGGTCCTCTTCTTTTTGCATTATATATGCTTCTATATTATTTAGAGACACAATTTATCATACCACTTCTACGCCAATGACACTCAGCTCTATATTCCTATCAAAAAATAATATCTGTTCTGTGTCTAGTCTGCTGCGTGACATCCAAATACTGGATGGACACGAACGTCTTACAGTTAAACAAGGATAAAACTTGTTTGGATAAATCATCTGCCGTGACTTCTGACATAGTCAATCAATTTGGATCGCTCTCCTCAGATGTTTGTGACTGACCCAGAAATATTATTTGAGTTTTGTTTAGCAGATTGTAAAAAGCTAAGATCTATTGCCAAAATCAAGATGATACTCTCTAAGAAATACCTTGACATTGTCACCCATGCATTTATTACATCAAAGTTGGATTACTGTAATTCACTATACCTGGGTTTTCCTAATTCAGCCTACTTAATCGCCTACAAATGGTTCAAAACTCAGTAGCCAAGAAACTGACTGGCACTAAAAAGCGTCAGCACATTACACCTGTGCTTGCCTCCCTTCATTGGCTACAGGTTAAGTCCTGTTTAGATTTTAAATTTCGCTTTTCGTTTTTAAAGCTTTACATGGACTTGCTCCTATCAGTGATCTTCTCTCCCCATTCACTGCCTCAAGATCCCTTCGCTCATCAAATCAATTTCTACTTTCTGTTCTTCGTTCACATTTTAAAACTAAAGGTGACCGGGCTTTCTCGTGGCTGCTCCAAGTCTCCTCCATATTAGATCTTCCTCTTCTGTTTCTATTTTTAAATCCTCCTTAAAGACTTAAAGATTTTTATTAACTAATATTAACAAACATTAATACTGAAACTGCCCATTTTTAGTAAGTATTAGTTAATGCATTTACTTGCGTTAACTAAAGGGACCTTATTGTAAAGTGTTACAGACGAAATATCTGATGATACTCAGTTGGGAAACATCCACAATGCAATATTCTTAACTTGACCTGATCAGGATTTGCCTGCGATTTCCTTCATAAATCAAGAAGGAGATGTGAACATCACAGCCAAATTTATTTGTCACACTAAAGCCCAAAGTAGTTCACTTATTACGCAAATGCGTGGGTCAGCGTACATGACGTGAATTTCGTCATCAGAAGACTCAGTACACACGTACTGTGCGCAAACCGCCGGATTTTTGTAACCGCGCATACTTGTACTCACAGGGCGCACATGTGCATTTGATTTTTTTGCAGTAATTAGTTTATCCACAAGGTGGAAACCGTGCCCTGGGGCCGTTTCACAAGGTAGTCGAAGAAAACCTGCATGAACAGAACAGGCAGGAACGCATGCAAGCTACAGCGACAGTGGAGGCCTACATAGACGAGAGATTGGGCGAAGAGGTTAGAAAGTGCCTTCATTTGTTCAACTCTAGCATGAAAGAATACAAAGATGTTTACATGGGTTATAACTCGTGGCAACACAAAACTGCACGCGAGTCAAATGAAGTATACTTTGCTAGGCCGTGCGTACGCATATAGTCCCAGGGCTTTAAAATGAAAGGTCAAGTCATTCATATTGCATTGTGGGATACAATGTTTCACAACTGAGTATTTCATGCATACAGAAAATGCACATACAGTGCACAGCAGTAGTAGGTACTCCAACCTGTATGACTGTTTGTTAAAATAAAAATTACAAGCACTTGACAGTTTTGATCATGAACGTTTTGGTTTCCCAAGCCCTTATGTGAGCTTACTCTCTTTAACACTCATCTAGTTAATTCTGTGACACACTGAAGCTCTTTATAGAGGGGCCCTGTAAAGGTCACTGATGTGGTTCATGGTCTAATAAAGCACAGCTATTATGGTCACATTTACTTCAGCTGTCAAACCGTTGATTTTTTTTTGGTTGTTAACAGCTCTTTTTATATGAAGGAATAGTCGTGCCCTTGTCTGACTGTTCTGATGGCTTCTCTGGAACAGGAAAGCAGTTTCTGGAGAATGTGTGTCGCCACACGCGAGGAGGGTCTACAAGTGCCTGATAACAAACTTCAGTCCAGCGACAATGGACGCACTGTTGGTCAAGATTTACACAGGTAATAATCAGCTCATTTCGACTGGGTTATGTGTCGTTCTAACACACTCCTCAACAATAAGGATCTTTCTGCTGCTCAGAATGGGCCAATGTTTCCATGACTCTGAGGTTAATATGACAAATTTTGCAATTTTTGGTAACATATTTTTACGATTTGCATTCAGAGGCATTTTGTTTTTTATTTTGTTAATATTAAGACTTACAAGCAATATTTACAACAGACTTAAATTAAAAGTTTAAAAATAAGTGTTTAGAATTTAATCAAACCCCATAAATTATAAATTATAAAAATATTTATTATTAAAATTGTCATTAAAATTAATACAAATATTAATTCGATAATGATACTAATAATTATTATTATTATAAAAATGCAAAACAGTCCATTTGTCAATCTTACTGTCAAGATCTCTAGCAAATAACAACAACAACAACAATTATTAGTATTATTATTATTATTGTTGTTATTAGTATTAGTAATTGAAATTATATGATTTATTCAAACATAATAATAATAATAATAATTATAGAAATATAAAAAAAACTGTCCCGAGTCCATCTGTCACTCTTACTGTCAAGCTCTCTAGCAATAATAATAATAATAATTATTATTATTATCATTAGTAGTATTAATATTATTAATCGAATTATTTAACAAAATATTTAATCAAATAAGCATAATTCATAATAAAATAATAAAATAAAATAAAATAATATTTATTATTAAAATTGCAATTAAAATTATGTAATAAAATTTTATTAATTTAAACATAATAATAATAATAATTATTATTATTATTAATAATAATAAAACATACAAAAAACTACCCTTCAATCCATGTGTCCATTTTACTGTCAAGTTCTCTAGCAAATAATAATAATAATAATAAATCATCACCATTATAATTATTAAAATTAGTAGCAGTAGTAGTATTTTCAAAAACAGTCCATCAGTCCATCCTTATTGCCGGGCGCTCTAATCTATTGACATATTCCCATGAAAAATGCATTGATGTAAACACACACCACACACACACCACACACACAGCTCTCTCCATATTACAGTGTAAATGCCCTAATGCACATATTTTCTTGTTTATTGTCTCCAGGGACACTTATATCTACTTTGGAGACAGGCTTGCTCCATTTAACGGACAGGCTATAAACGATCAGACAAAACAGGAGCCTGATCCAGAGAGGAAATCTGCGCTGAAGACAGTGTGTAGAGCCACCAGCACTGAAGTAAGACGCTCTCGTCCATTAGAAACATCACAACATTCCTCTGATCTGATTACAGGCCGCTTCTGTGGGCCGGGACAGATGAATGTCTGACATTTTCACAAAGCTTAGAATAGACAACCAGCCCGAGATCCCAAAAATCTCCACTCCTACAAACTCGGCTATGCTTCTGACAGCGGGCGGAAAAATCAGGAGATTATTTCTCTGAACAAAACATCTATTGTTCTTGTTTGATTTGTCAACCCAACAAAATGAGCACGCTGTTTAGTTGGGAATGGTTTCAATTAGACATTTATTACAGAAATACTTTAACTAATCGGTGAACTTCAGAAATAACCGCCTCGGGGAAAAACGAAGGAGCTCTTTTCAGTCTGAAACAGTCAAATGAACCGTTTTTCTGTGTAATTCTGAGATATAAGTTAAGTTTACGCAAACAACATAAACGTTACAAAAAGAAAATGATTAATAAATGAATGACTGTCAATCATGTAATTAAGACATTTTTTGTAATTTATTTAAATGTGAATGCAAAACTCGCCGCCATGATGCCAGAGTGTTGTGGGTGGTTGCCAGGTTGTTGCTAGGGTGTTGTGGGTGGTTGCCAGGTTGTTGCTAGGGTGTTCTGGGTGGTTGCCAGGTTGTTGCTAGGGTGTTGTGGGTGGTTGCCAGGTTGTTGCTAGGGTGTTGTGGGTGGTTGCCAGGTTGTTGCTAGGGTGTTGTGGGTGGTTGCCAGCTAGGGTGTTCTGGGTGGTTGCCAGGTTGTTGCTAGGGTGTTCTGGGTGGTTGCCAGGTTGTTGCTAGGTGTGTTCTGGGTGGCTGCCAGGTTGTTGCTAGGTTGTTCTGGGTGGTTGCCAGGTTGTTGCTAGGGTGTTGTGGGTGGTTGCCAGGTTGTTGCCAGGTTGTTGCCAGGGTGTTGTGGGTGGTTGCCAGGTTGTTGCCAGGTTGTTGTTAGGGTGTTGTGGGTGATTGCCAGGTTGTTGCTAGGGTGTTGTGGGTGGTTGCCAGGTTGTTGCTAGAGTGTTATGGGTGGTTGCCAGGTTGTTGCTAGGGTGTTGTGGGTGGTTGCCAGATTGTTGCTAGGGTGTTCTGGGTGGTTGCCAGGTTGTTGCTAGGGTGTTCTGGGTGGTTGCCAGGTTGTTGCTAGGTGTGTTCTGGGTGGTTGCCAGGTTGTTGCTAGGGTGTTCTGGGTGGTTGCCAGGTTGTTGCTAGGGTGTTCTGGGTGGTTGCCAGGTTGTTGCTAGGGTGTTCTGGGTGTAAATAATTTACATCTAAAGCACAAATGTTGTGAGATAAAGTTTCGATAGTCCACGTTAGATATTCTAGCAACTTCAGGAGTTTTGAAAGTCGTCATCTGGTTGGTTGAATTCGACAGGATGTCCGGGAGATGTGTGTGTCGCGTTCTTTAACAAACAAAAATGCTGTGACGCCAAACCCCCTCGTAGAAGAAGAACGCTGTTGTGTTTGTGACAGTAAGCGCTTACCAGGATCAACAAAACAAGCACAGCAAATAAGTTGACATGTAGTTCCAAAGTTGCTTACAGTCAGTATGTCTGTTGGGGAGCATAAAAAAAAAGTGTCAGCAGATTAGGGCTGTCAAGGGCGGTGCGAGTGCGTTAAAAAGTTATTTTTGCATAACTAATTAACAAACTTAACACTTTAAATCAGCAGCCCTACAGCAGATATTAAGCAGACAGTCAACTAATTCTATAATGACTGCTATTTGACATGTAATTGCAAAGTTAGGCCTACTTATAGATAGTAGTAGAATGTCTAAAGTGGACTATTAAATTAAAATTAAAGTACAAGTGGAGGTAATATTGCTTACCTTCAGGGCTGGATAGGTTATTTCTAAAATGTATTTCACTACAGATTACAAAATACATGCTTTAAAAAGTCATTTGTAACGTATTTCGTTACATTACTCAAGTTTAGTAACTTAATCTAAATACTTTAGAATACTTTGGAATACTAATAAGTGTGGAACAAACACAAAAAAGGTCATTGCAAGTTTTTATCTCACAATTCTGACTTTTTCCCTCAGAATTGTGTGATATAAAGTTGCAATTGCAAGTTATAAAGTCAGAATTATGAGATATAAACTCGCAATATTGAGAAAAGTCAGAATTATGAGATATAAACTGACAATATTGAGAAAAGTCAGAATTATGAGATATAAACTCACATACTAAATTCACAATTGCAAGTTAGTATTGCAAGTTTAAATCTCCCAATTCTGACTTTATAACTTGCAATTGTGAGTTTAAATCTCGCAATTCTGAGAAAAAGAAGTCAGAATTGTGAAATACAAACTCACAATTGTGAGGGAAAAAAACAAATTGTGAGAAAAAGTTGCAGTGACGAGTGAATTATAAAATGACTCACAAAACATGAAAACAGTCGTGGATCATCAGGTCATGACAGGACAGTTCAGTTGACAGTTGGGCAATTTTTTTTTAATAAATTCAGTCATTTTGTCTTGTTCAGGACAGAACTAAATAAAAATAACAACATTTTTATGATCCTCTTAAAAGTATTAAAATGTTGATGAAACTTAACTCCGCTTTTTCAGACGGTCAGAGTCAGAGAATCACCAATTGCTGTTTAAATGACATTAAAACTCAAAGTAATCACTTTGGTAATCTAAAATACTTTTCAGATGTAACTGTAATCTGATTACCACCCATTTAAAATGAAATACAGTTACTCAAATTTTGTATTTTAAATACGTAACTAAGTTACTTGTATTTCGTTACTCCCCAACCCTGCTCACCTTAGCAAACACCACATAACCAGCTAAGCATACTTGGTTCTACCTCTCTTTGAGCAGATCTGAAACGCACACAGGTCAAATGTGATTAAACCATTCAAGACACTGAGCAGATCCCAGATGCGGAAACTAATTCGATTCAGGACGGGAAAAGAGACGTAGAATCTTGCAGGGCTTTGGGTTTGATCCGTTCAGATTCTGAGGAGAATTGTTCCATGTTTCTCTGTTGTTTGTACTGCAGGGTTTCGCTCCGTGTGAAAGCAGAGCTCTGTTCACCAATGTCAATGAATCAGACCGGCTTGGCTACAGTTTCGGAGAAAAGGAGGCAATGGGAAACAACAATAACTTGAAGGTGGGAAGCAAACCCTGTTTATTCCTTTAACATGGAAAATTTTAAAGTTTAGAGAGTTTTGTGAAGTGTCTTTAGCTACATAAGGGTTGTATATTGTGTTTTTGGGGGTATGACTAAAATCGATATATAATTGAATTATGGATGCCAGTTTCTGCTTATTATATATATATATATATATATATATATATATAGGCTACATATATATATGAAACAAAGTCATATAGTAATATTTGATGTCTTAAGGCCAGGACAGGCCAAACCTGTCAGCTGTCGGGCAACGTTGAACCGTCTTCGGCCGAGAGAGAGAACTCTGATTGGCTGGTTAGTTTAGGTTACGAGAATAATAGCAAAACAGTCACCAAACAAGTCAAGCGTGTGCTGGCTGTAGTTTATGGAAGGCCAAATAGGTCAGAATTTGCCTGAATTCGTCAGAAAACGCTGTTTTTTCGTCTTGGTTAATGGCTTGGTTTATGACCTATTTGGCCTTCCATAGGAGTTCTCTCGGTGTGATCATGCGCAGTTTTTTTGCCCCGAAGCAGGCGATGTGAGGCGACAACACAGTCGGCTTTTATCAGCACTAGTTCTTTGGCGTCCGTTTCGGTTCCCTACCCCAAGAAATGCAGCTGCAAACATAGGAAAAAAGTCCCAGTTGTGAGATATAAAGTAGCAAAGTCACATTTATGAGGAATAAAGATGCAAGTGCGAGATATAAACACAAATACAAGAAATAATTACTTTTATAGGGTATATGTAATATATTCAAAAGTTTGAGGGCAGTAAGTTTTTTTTTTGTAAGAAAACTTTACAATAAGGTCACATTAACTAACAATTAATTAATCTTTGTAAACGATAATTAATATATATAACTGTTAATTGTTAGTTCATGTCAGCTCAGGTCCATTAAATAATGTACAGATGCAACTTTTTATTTCGCAAATTAATGTTAATATCAACATTTACTAAGAATAAATGCTTTATAAGTGTTTTTCATTGTTACTAAATGTAAACTAACAAATTAGAACTTGTTGTAATGCAATCATGGAATCTGTAATTATCAAGGCAATCTTTTCAAGAAGTCTCTTCTGCTCATCAAGGCTGAATTTATTAGATCCAAAATACAGCAAAAATAGTAATATTGTGAAATATTTTTACAATTTAAAATAACTGTATTCTATTTGTATATATTGTACAATGTAATTTAAAATCCTGAAATCCTGTTTGCAACATTTATAATAATAATAAATGTTTCTTGAGCATCAAATCATCATATCAGAATGATTTCTGAAGGATCATGTGACACTGAAGACTGGAGTAATGATGCTGAAAATTCAGCTTTGATCACAGGAATAAATTACATTTTAACATATATTCACATAGAAAACAGTTATTTTAAATTGTATTCCACAATATTGCTGATTTTTTACTATATTTTTGACCAAATAAATGCCGCCTTAGTGAAGATAAGCCACTTTAAAACTTCAAAACATTAAAATGTCTCACTGGCCAACAACTTTTGAATGGTAGTGCACGTCTCACGCTGTTTCAAAGTGATTTCTACCACTATGAACATGTATGCAGATGCCGATTATCAAGGTGTCAGAAGATGACAGCAAGAACTGTGATGATGAGGATCAGAGCTGCCAAGAGACGTCCTGCAAAAGATCTCGCTCCAACTCCACCAGTAAGACAAACCTCCATGAACACGACATTAGTCACTAGTCCAAATAATGTCTCAATATTTATTTTTCTAGTACATTTTCATGATGCTGAACCCAGTTGGAACTTTTACGACACACATGCAATGCCCATTTTTCATTACACAACCTAATAAACTCATGAGAACATCCAACAGAAGATGTCTCGAGCTCCTGAATGTATACATATCTTGCTTCCCAACAGTCCATGCAAACTCATTGTCCAGCTGTGTCCATCATTATCCAACACTGAGAGGACGTCTTATGTAACTTCACTTGTCCACGTGCTTTTAGGCGTTCACCCGTACTGGATCGGAGACTTGGATACCATCATTATGAAGACGCCAGAGCTGTTCCCGTGTCACGCCCACGCCACCGCAGGCTTTTACGGCAACAGGAAGTCTCTCTCTCAACAGCTGGAATTCCCTCACTGCATTCCACAGGTGAGGGAGGGTGACCGGATCATGTGATCTGAACCGCTCTGAACAGATTAAAGGCATGTTCATATCAAGGACGATGACATAAAAAGTTATAATGTTATGAGTTGTAATTGTAGCCAGTTTCACAGACAAGGCTTAAGCTAGTCCCAGACTAAGCAGCAACCTTCCAGTCTCTCTCTCTCTCGAATCCAACATGGAAGTGACTTAAACTGCAATTCATCAAACGGGAGTCAATCCCATAGACTCCCCATGTTAAAATGCTTAACTTTATAGCAGAAGTACAAAAGTATGTTTACAGCCTGGTACAAAAGTGGTTTTGGTCTATACAGCTAATTTCCCCTTCATGGGAACTGTGAGGAGGGTGATTTTTATAACTCATCCATTAAAATTATATTAAGCCTTAATGTTCTGCATAATTAAGGGCGTGGCCAATTGAGTGACAGGAGGATTGCCGCTGCTGTCACTACTAGCCGTTTGTCTGCCGTCTCGGCTCCACCCACGCCACGCCTCTTTGCCCATTTTTGGTTTTCCGGGAGTGACCGGCTCCGCCCACTTTGGGCTACAAAAATGCTCTTCAGAAACCTATGGGTGATGTTACGGACATCATAATTTTGACTTTTGATTATTTCATTGTAACAGTATGCCATAAATGTGTATTAATGTATTAGTATTATTTTTTTTCTCATAATTATGACTTTTTAAGTCTTTTCATCTCATAAATATGACTTAGGACGTAATCATTTAGATTTTTATTTTCAGTTTAATTTAAGTTTATAATTTAATTTAATTTAATTTTTATTTTTTATTTTTTGTTTGAATAATTTTATATTTTTATTGGCAAATATCTGATTTTTATGTCATTTATAACTTTTATTTAAGTTGTTTTTTGATTTAATATTATTTAATATACAATATTTATATTTTATTTTACGCCAGCTTTATATCTAACCTACATATCTACCTGATCATTTTTATGAATAAATTCTAAAATTACATTTGTATTATAGTATTTTTTTTATTATTATTATAAATTTAATTTAAATATAACATGTGCCACAAGATCTGGCTAGATTTACATATGACGAGATACCTTGTTGTGGTGAATCGCGGTATTGCCATGACGGAGCGTGAGGAGAAATTCAGATAGAATATGCCATTGCTACATTATGCCTCCACTGTCGTTTTGGTTTTCATAGAAATAAAAAACATTTAATTTAAGTTAATGGTAACCGTCGCTTCAGTCCCATCCAGCTCATCCAACATAAACTGCACAACCGTTCCTAGTGCAGCGGGAATCAGTGTTCACTGATCACGTGACAAGATGACTGACAAGACCGTGGCTGAGGATTCGTCACACAACAGAGCCTAAGCGTCTGACAAATGTCTTATCTTGTAGAATATAAGCTCAGTACCGCTGCTCCCAAATCACAGAGTACATTCGAAAGCGAAAGTAAAACGCGAACACGCATGATTTCAATATCCTGCGTTTTGAAAGCAGCTCTCTGATGCATGCAAACATCTTCCAATATGAAAGCCGAGTTGTAACCATCTCTTAGCTCTGTATCAGGCTACTGTGCTATTCATTTTTATACTGTTTTTTTTTTCTATGATCAAGCCGTGAAACAGATTTCAGATAGAAGGTCAGTTAGAAGTTGTAGAAGCTCATAAACAGGGTTGAGGAGTAACGAAATACAAGTAACTTAGTTACGTATTTAAAATACAAAATTTGAGTAAGTGTATTTCATTACAGTTACATTTTAAATGGATGGTAATCAGATTACAGTTACATCTGAAAAGTATTTTAGATTACCAAAGTGATTACTTTGAGTTTTAATGTCATTTAAACAGCAATTGGTGATTCTCTGACTCTGACAGTCTGAAAAAGAGGAGTTAAGTTTCATGTTTTCCACTGTTTTCATGTTTTGTGATAGTTGTTTGTGAGTCATTTTATAATTCACTCGTCACTGCAACTTTTTCTCACAATTTGTTTTTTTCCCTCACAATTGTGAGTTTGTGTTTCACAATTCTGACTTCTTTTTCTCAGAATTGTTATAAAGTCAGAATTGGGAGATATAAACTTGCAATACTGACTTTTTTTCTGGCAATTGTGAATTTAGTATGTGAGTTTATATCTCATAATTCTGACTTTTCTCAATATTGCGAGTTTATATCTCATAATTCGGACTTTTCTCAATATTGCGAGTTTATATCTCATAATTCGGACTTTTGTCAATATTGTGAGTTTATCATAATTTTGACTTTTCTCAATATTTTCAGTTTATATCTCATAATTCTGACTTTTCTCAATATTGCGAGTTTATATCTCATAATTCGGACTTTTCTCAATATTGTGAGTTTATATCTCATAATTCTGACTTTATAACTCACAATTGCAACTTTATATCACACAATTCCGAGGGAAAAAGTCAGAATTGTGAGATAAAAACTTGCAATGACCTTTTTTGTGTTTGTTCCACACTTATTAGTATTCCAAAGTATTCTAAAGTATTTAGATTAAGTTACTAAACTTGAATAATGTAACGAAATACGTTACAAATTACTTTTTAAAGCATGTATTTTGTAATCTGTAGTGAAATACATTTTAAAAGTAACCTACCCAGCCCTGATCATAAATCATAAATGTACAGATCTGAAGAGACTCGTATGAAATCATGCAGGAGAGAAGCGAGTTAGTTGAGTTTGTGTTAAAATCTTTTATAGCGCTTGCTGTCGTTTACTGCATACATACTCAGAAAGAAGAACTGAAATGACATGATGATCAGTTAAAGCATTTCAAATGTACCTGCAATGCATCATTGAAGATTTCTTAAAAATACTGTGTAAAAATCTCGTTCTCATGCACAGATTACATTGAATAATGCCAATCAGTTTATTTTAAGCTAACAATTGCCCAGCGCAAGTCCTCATCTTGTAGATCGATCCTGAATATGAAGTGGTGGAGAATGCACCAGACATCTGCAATACGGTGACTATACTTCAAATAAAATAAATAAATAAGCTGACAATGACTTTAAATCTGGCAACACGGATGGTTAGTGAATAAGGTGTACAAAAGCGGTGCAGCTGTTGAGGTCGTGTTGTGCCTGAACAGTTCTGAATGAGAGCGGAGCAGTGAATGGCGAATTGCCTTTCAGCTGTTGCACTTTATTTGATAAGACCATCATTATACTGCTAATCAAATAAATGGCTGTTGCAGTAAGTGCTCAAAGCGTCTCTCTCGTTCTCTAGAAGTGCTCTCTACAAAGTGCTTTCCCTCTCCACATCAGCAAAGAGGCTATTTTAAATGAATGTCATGGGAATATGACACAAATACAGTATGAACACATCTGCTCTGTGTAGCAGAATTTCATGAAATGAAAACAGTTTATATAGTCCTTTTTGGCCCTGAATGTAGACCTGTGACCTGCTTACCACATTATTTGTGCTCTCCTGGTCTCTGCAGGCCGTGGTTAGGCCATCTCGCTCTCTGAGTTCAGCGCACTTGATCCCCTCCTGTAACAGCGTACAGGCCTTCATCATCTCCAACATCGTCCTCATGAAGGGCCATGGCAAGGTAACCAGACACAAGTCATATATAAGGGCCGGTCTACGGAATTGGTTCAAAGTCAGAGTTGGAAAAAATGTCTTTTTACACAAATTTTGTATGCAAATTGTATAAGGTACACATTTCTAGTAATTGTGCAGTTAATTCTCATATTTTATTTTCAGAAAGTTTTGGAATATTTTTCCTCTCCCCAAATTTGTCACTACCGAAACACAATAATAAATAATTTAATAAGAAAAGTTACATTGACCTATTAAGATTTTGTTTACATCTACCTTGTAAATAAACATATAAAATATATAAAAAAAAAATATATATATATATATATATATATTATATATTTTATAATAAATAATAATAATAAATAATTTTTTATTTTATATATATATATATTTTTTTTTTTTTAATTAACAGGTAAATCAATAATAATTACAATTTTAACGACATTTCAAGAGTAATTTATGAGATTTGTTGTATTTTGAATCCAGTCTTTCTTTGTAAATGGCATGAAGTTAATCAAACTGATTTTAGAGTTAAGGATTCATTAGTTTGAATAAACATTGAACCAAACACTATAATAACATCTGATAATTCAATATACTTAATTTTGATGAAACATCCCATGTTTCGGTCGTGATGCACATTTTCGGTAGTGATCACATCAGATTACAGGATTTTAACTAATGATTTGCATAACTGTAATTCCAGAAAATAAAGGATTGTGTTTTCCCTTTTGTCACTAACGAAACAACGATGACATGTTTCGGTCGTGCCTGTTTCGGTAGTGACAATTTTAGATAGTTTTGAGCCTAGCTAAAAGATGCTAATCAGCACATGGTTCTAGCTCAATTCTGAAGAGTTTTACACAGAAACAAAAACTAAATTTTATCAGATAACCTCCATAAAAAACAATGATGTCAAAACTTCACAAGTTTTGGTTGTGACAATTTTAGATACTTTTGAGCCTAGCTCAAACATGCACATGGTTAGCGAACACAGATCTGAACAGTTGTACACACATAAAAACTACATTTTATGAAATAACAGCCAAAAAGGTTTGCTTAATTGGTAAATTTGTTAGTGACGTTCCTTAAAGTTTCACAGATTTTCACCCTTTTGAACACATTTAACTCAAAATCAGTCTCAGCCAATGGCCTAAAACATGCACAGTTTCGGTAGTGACATGAAAATGCAGGACACATTTTTTTTACATAAATTTTCATGATTTAAAAATAAAATAAACACTTTTTTTAACTTCACTTAAAAAAAAAAAAAAAAATATATATATATATATATATATATATATATATATTTTTTTTTTTTTAAAAACAACAAAAGGAAAAAATTGCAAAAATTATTTCAATATCATTTTCACAAGTTGAAATTTTGGGGTTAGGGTTCAGGACTGCCACCTCCCAACTGAAAGTACCCAATAAACGATCATTTATACATATATATATATATATATATATATATATATATATATATATATATATATATATATATATATAATATATTAAGCTCTACTGATATTTTAAATATTATTGTGGGATTTAATAGATAGTTTAAGGATCTTAGTAAACATCTAAAATTTGAATACTTAAATGCTTTTTAAGTGTGTTTTTTGGTTGTGGGACACCAATTCTGTAGAATGGCCCATATATGCACAAATAAAATGATGCATTGAATTCTCACCATATAAAACGCTCTCGTGGTATTCCAGGGCCTGGGATTCAGTATAGTCGGAGGCAGGGACAGCATGTACGGCCCGATGGGGATTTACGTGAAGACCATCTTCCCTGGAGGCGCAGCGGCCGCTGATGGAAGACTACAGGAAGGTGGACTCATTAGTTCAATATCATACTGTAATTGGTAATGGATGAGAACATCTGTCCAGACACTTACCTCAAAATTAAGCTTTCCCATCGACACTCACAGCTGCATTACCCAGAAGTGGATAGAAAACTATATTAGTGTTTCTGGATTACAGGAGACGAGATCCTGGAACTGAATGGTGAATCTCTGCACGGCTTGACCCATGAAGATGCCTTACACAAGTTTAAAGTGAGTAACCTCAGACGTCTTCAGTTAAAACACACTTTTAATGACAGTAAATTTAATAGAAAAATTAAAATAAAATTCCATAGTAAAAACTGTAATTGGTTAACTATAGATTGGTAAGATTTTTTTAATGTTTTTTGAAAGATGTCTTTTCTGTTCACCATGGCTGCATTTATTCGATCAAAAACACAGAAAAAGCAGTAATATATTGTGAAATATTTTTACAATTTAAAATAACTGTTTTCTATGTGAATATATGTTAAAATATAATTTATTCCTGTGATCAAAGCTGAATTTTCAGCATCATTACTCCAGTTTTCAGAGTCACATGATCCTTCAGAAATCATTCTGATATGATGATTGGCTGCTCAATAAACATTTATTATTATTATAAATGTTGAAAACAGGATTTTAAATTACATTGTACAATATATACAAATAGAATACAGTTATTTTAAATTGTAAAAATATTTCACAATATTACTATTTTTGCTGTATTTTGGATCTAATAAATTCAGCCTTGATGAGCAGAAGAGACTTCTTGAAAATATTGCCTTGAAATAATTACAGAGTCCATGATTCATTTTTTTAAATGCACAAAACAAATAAAATAAGGAACTAGAAGAAAAAAATAATAAAAATAAATAAATAAATAACAAGAAGAGACTTCATATAATATATAACAGTG
Source organism: Zacco platypus (assembly GCA_038088235.1). Taxonomy (NCBI): domain Eukaryota; kingdom Metazoa; phylum Chordata; class Actinopteri; order Cypriniformes; family Xenocyprididae; genus Zacco; species Zacco platypus. The sequence goes on along the minus strand of CM076085.1, from coordinate 43,911,442 downwards.
TATACAACAGCAACCATTTCTTTTCATAAATAGAAATATAATATTATATTTAATCTTATAATAGAAACCATAGCTGATATAAATACTATATGTAATGCTACAATATAATACTATATTATTGGAAATCACCTGATTAATCCACCTGGACAGTCTGTCGATCTATCAATCAATCAATCAATCAATCAATCAGGTAACACCAACAATAAACTGCTTTTCTCTTTCTGAAGCAAGTGAAGAAGGGTTTGTTAACGCTGGTGGTGCGGACGAGTCTGCGGGTGGGCGCTGTGCTAGGCAGTCATGGACAGGTGTCTCAGTTATGCCGATCCAGATCTCTAAGCTCCAGCACTGGTATAAGTCGAGTCAGTGCTGATTTGGGAGACTATAACTGCCTCAGTAACCCTGCCAAACCCCAGGACAGAGTCATGATGGAGATCACGCTGCAGAAGGGTTAGTATCGAAACCTCATTGTTCAAGTTTTATTTGTCACATTCAGGGGTTGACATTAACTTTTTTGCTCACAGCCACTATGTTTAGTGGTTTTCCAAAGTTATTAGCAACTCAGCCACGATTTTGGAAACCATGGGGGAAAAAAAGCCATATAGATATTTTTAATGTTATCTCATTATTTGGCAGCAGGTTTATTAGGCTGCTGTCACTTTAAGAGCTGACGGATCCATTATACTGTTACACATGCGTTTTCTCTTCACTTCACTTCTGTTCACAAACAACTGACTGTGTTTACGTGAATACTCACCAAGACCGACATATTGATATTATTTTGTGTGTATTTGACTGTTTTACCGGCGAAAAAGAACTCACTTGACCGTTCGCAAAGCCCCACCCCCTTTAGTTACTGTTGCTATGTCCGACAAGTCATGCACTCTCACGCCACACATCATGTTCTCACGAAGTGAAAAATACATCCTGGAGTAAAGAGGACACTGACAACATATGAAACAGTTTCATATTTAATATATCGTAATTTTTTAAAGAAGTTTAAACAATAAATAGCGTCTAGTGTGTGTTTAATGTGTGGTGACAGATCGCTGTAGCTCCTCGATCATCTCTTCATACTAGTTCATTTATAGCATCAAATAAACATGAATGAACATCAGAAGGAATGTTGTTTCGAGCGCGGAAAGACGTGAGGACACACAATTTATCAAGTTCACCAACGTTAATCTACTAACTCCCCTGACTGCTTTGTCGGACAAAATGGCGGATTCGGGGTTATGATTGGCCAGAACGCCTGTCAATCAAACTGTTTGTGAAGAGTCAATTTAGTGCTGAGAGGCGGCTTTATGTGTGCGTGAGCACAAAATCTGCAGGAATGAGTAAATTTATGCGCAATACGCACAATCCCTCGCTGAAATTCAAGCCCTGTAACAGCAACAATATTCATCCGGAATAAATTAAACAAGTGAGTGAGAGGAGGAGGGTTTGAGATGAGAGAGAGAGAGAGAGAGAAAGAGCAGCTGCTGTCGTATGTCAGTTCTGAGGAAAATGAGTATTGGAAGCTTGTATATAAAATTCAATCTGCCAAAGTGGGTAGTAGGAGTAACAGTTTTACACATCACTGCTGAAATCCATCTGCATTTGGCGGGTGTTAATATCAAGCCCTCACCCCCTCAGATTCTGATATTTTTCGTCGCATTCTGAGCTTAGTTTTTAACAGCAGATGGCACTACGTGCTTTAGAAACACATGTAACATTACTCTGCTTGCATCCAGTTCCTTTACACACATGACTTAAACCTAAAATAATCATTCATAAAGTTCAAAAAGGTTGAAGCGAATCACAAGGTTGTTTGGAGGGGGCTGTTTACATTAACCTCGCTTCATAAAAGCATTCTGAGCCAATTTGCAAGTATATTTAACCACTTGCATGACTCAATTGAGAGCACAATCGCTCTTCAGCGCTCTTCTTTGTGAGCATTTGAGTGCGCGGTTAAAAACTAGCTCCATCTGCTGTTAAAACTAAGCTCAGAAACAATTCGAGAGAGAAAATATCAGAATCGATCCAGAATCATGTCGACTTTACATTTTCATGCCCCTAAACATGACGCAGAACAAAACGAAATGTGATTGGTTGCTTTACTGTCCTGTTGGGGGGGTTTTAGCCAATGAAAGCTGTGATGGAGTCCACAGTAATTTTTTTGTCTGCCAGCACAAGCTATTAGTTTCTCATGCAAAACTACTGTGACTTCAGAAGAGTTATACATAATACACAAGTTATATTAGTTTTAGGATATATTTTTGAAGCTTGAAGGAATCAGTCCTTATTTGTTGTAGTTGCACGACAAATAACGACTAGTGAGTATTACTTGTTCTGCTTTTCACAGAAGTAAGAAAAACAAAGTGAGTGAATGACGACAGAAATGTCATTTTTTGAGTGGTTAACGCAGAAGGCCTCAGGAACATTCACAAAGCCCCGTCAAACCCGAACACTGTCTTAGGTGTGATAAACACTGTGCTGAGCTCCGGACAGCTTTTGCTGAAGTTTCATGTCACACATCAATCAAACGCTCTCACTCTGAGCGCTGCACATAAACGTTTCCAGAGCTAAAGCTGCACAACAGAAGAAATTCAAATGCAAATCCTTGAGTTTCTAAAAATACTCAGCTGACAGTAAGGATGTTGTCTCATTTTCACTTTGAAGGGATAGTTCACACAATAATGAAAGTTGTGCCATCATGTTGCTCCAAACCCACTTGATTTTTTTTTTCTCCTATAAAGGAAAAAAGGGAGATGTTTTAAAAATATCCAAAGTGCTCTTAGTAAATGACCCTGTCAAACTCATTTATATTTAGAGCCAAGAGTAGTAAGAGTATTAAGAGTCTTCTGAAGCTTGTTCAATAGCTTAAAGGCGGTGTGAAAAGGAAGTTATGATTGTGTTTTTTTCCACTATTGTGTGATATTGGTCACACTTTAGGTTAGGGTCCAAATCTCACTATTAACTTAAGTTATAACTGCAGTTGCTATTGGTGGATCTCATGTGAGTGACAGATTGCCCTGCCCTCGTCAGAAAAGAGATGTCACTGCAAGATTACTAGTCATTTATAATAAATACTGCAATATACTGTACATAAAAATTTCAAGGTGACTTTAAAGGGAACATATCATGAAAATCTGACTTTTTCCGTGTTTAAGTGCTATAATTGGGTCCCCGGTGAATCTACCAACCTAGAAAACAAGAAAAAGGACAACCCAGAAACTTTGTTTTGGCAAGCCTTTCTCTGCAAGCATGTGACAAAACGAGCCACTCAGATTTCGCTCCCCTTGTGAAGTAGGAAGGAGATCTTATTATAATATTACCGCCCCTTAAACTGCACGTTTCCACCCACAGCGCCGCCATTTTGTTTTCGCAAGCGACTAGGTGTTCCAGTTCTAACACCATGGTAAAAGTTTTCTGTCGTTGGCTGTACAGACAAGCATTGAACACTATTTAGAGTCTCGCTAGCTTGGATAACCTGAATTTCTATCCGAGCAACATTACATCTATCCGCACTCTTCTGGAAAGGGGGCCGGGAGCAGCAGCTCATTTGCATTTAAAGGGACACACACAAAAACTGCGTGTTTTTGCTCACACCCAAATAGGGGCAAATTTGACAAGCTCTAATAAATGATCTGTGGGGGATTTTGAGCTGAAACCTAACAGGCACATTCTGGAGACACCAGAGACTTACATTAAATCTTGCATAAAAGGTCCCATTTAAAGAAAAAAACTTTTAGTTAGCCACCATATTTCAAATCCCATCTCTAAAATCTCAACTTATTGTAACTGATAACTACATGTCTGAGAAGAAAATGTGTCAGTATTTCTAAATGTGTATTCCTGTATTTGTCCAGAGTGTGGCGTAGGTCTGGGCATTGGCTTGTGCTGTGTCCCTTCAGCTGGCGGCTGCTCGGGAATCTACATTCACACGCTGTCACCAGGATCAGTGGCACACATGGACGGACGATTAAGGTTCGAACCTGACACATCTTTAATAGTAGAGATAAATATGCGATATGAGACTCCAGTGTTTTTTTTGTTTTTTTACATTTCATCATAATTAATTAGCCAATCTGAATATACTGTAAATGTTCTGTATGTGTATTTAAAATTCCACCTCACCTGTAGGCAATATACTTAAATATTATACACAAATTGTTATGGACTCTTTCAAATAATCTTCTGGTAACACTTCAGTATAGGGAACACATATTCACTATTAACTACAACTTTTGCCTCAACTGACTCCTAATTTACTGCTTATTAATAGTTAGTAAGGTCATTTTTGTAGTGTTTAAGTTTAGGTATTGGGTAGGATTAAGGGATGTAGAATCGTCCTCATAAAGCATGGACATTTTTAAAAAGGACTTGAAGACTTACTTATTTTATCAAGCATTCGGTGTTTGATAGGTCCGAAAATTGTGAGTGGTTGATTGCATTATTTTTATGATGTTATATTATGACTTTTAGAGGTATTAACTTTTTATGGGCAGAACTTTGGTCCATTCTAATGGTTTTGAAAGTGCTTTATAAATAAAAGTTGAGCTGAGTTGAGAATAAGGCATTAACATGTGCTTTATAAAGACTAATAAACAGCCAATATCATAGTAATATTCATTCTAATAAGCAACTAGTTAATAGTGAGAATTGGACTCTAAACTAAAGTGTTCCCAGTCTTATAAAAATAATCTCAGTTTACTTCAGTTAAATGTTTGGCAGATGTATAGCCAAAGCCCCCCAAAAAGTGTATTAAATTGTAGTTGTGTTTTTAAAACATAAACAAAATGTTCCACAATTATTGTAGTTTGCACTCAAAAATAGTTTGTTCAAATTACCTCTAAATTAAGGAAAGCTTTATGCAATTAGTTTAAATCTGTATGACACGACTAAAACAAGTTTAACCCTTGTGCATTGTTCAAATTCACTACCCTTTTGTTATGTACGATTTTAACTGCTTTAAAAATGTATCAGATAAATATTTTTTTCAAATTTTTTTGCTTAAATCTATTAATCAACCTCAGTCCTGATCAAAACTACTAAATAAAAAAAAAAATCAGGATTTTAACTCTTTAAAACGTTAAAATCTGATGCTGCACAACGCATCAAAGCCAATGTTGTTTCTAATCTAATTTTCCCAAATCAGTGACATCATTTATGAATTTGGCAATTAAAGAGTTAAAATCCTGAATTTTTTTTTTAAATTTAGTAGTTTTGATCAGGACTGAGGTTGATTAATAGATTTAAGCAAAAAAAATTGAAAAAAATATTTATCTGATACATTTTTAAAGCAGTTAAAATCATAACGAAAGGGTAGTGAATTTGCCCACAGAGTACTGTTGAGTTTTTGAACATTTTCAAAGCATTTTCCCAAAATATGTGTCAAAATAAGATTTGTCACCAAAAATCATTCCAGTTGCTGAAACACGGAGAAAGTTATGGCCAAATTAAGACTCAAAAATTCCCCATAGTGGATGAAAACATCCTGAACAGCACATAAGGGTTAAACACATAATATTTTCTTGAATCATTTGGAAGAGAATATAATCCCATGCAAAGTGTGTTTAGAAATACAGATCCATCGCCCAGTTAGTTGCATCACCAAAAACCATTCATTCAGTCTCAACACAAAGTGATTGAGTTGGAAAATTGGAAAATTTTCAAGAACTGTGTCGCTTTACCACATTTTAATAAAGCAATTTGAAAAAAATATGTTAATTTTATGTTTTGAGGATTCATAAAGCATAGTCACGTTTCCACAATGTTGTACTTTATATAAGATTAAGATGAAAAAAAAAGTAACTTTTCTCAAAGTTATGCAGTTGGGTACGGATTATTTTTGGTAAACCAAATGACATACTGCATAAATGGCAACATTATTTTATTTGCATAAGTGTGGTTTCCAGAACGTTTCAAAACTAACCAAACTGCAGCGCTGTGAATTGTTGTAATGATGTGTGTGGTTGCTGGCTTGTTAGTAAGTGGTGTGTGAATGTTTGTCAGATGTGGCGATGAGATCATGGAGATCAATGACACGGTTGTATGCAACATGACACTGAACGACGTGTACACGGTTCTGAGTCAGTGCAGCCCGGGCCCGGTTCAGATCATCATCAGTCGACACCCTGACCCAAAAGTAGGTCTATACTTTCCCTTCAGGAGTACGGCATAAGAGAGCATCATGTGCTAAGACAATTTACACTTCATTATGGCTGTGAGCAGTCACATTTGTGTTTGTAAGTTAGACGTTGTCAGACTGTGTGCTAACATATGAATGCTATAAATTGCATGTGTGCATGAAGGTTTCTGAGCAGCAGCTCAATGAGGCGATCGCTCAGGCGGTGGAGCACAGCAGACTGAGGAGAGACAGGAGTCAGTGGAGTATGGACGGATGTAACAGCAGTGAGTTATTGATCTTTTGTTTGCTCTGAAGGCCTATTTCACATGTCCTGCATACAGTGTGCAAGTGATTTTACAGCATAATCGCAACTGTAACTGTGGCTCTGTACAGAGGGGTTACCACATTAACAACTTCCTTTGTTATTGGCATTAAAAGTTATTGTGAGTGGGTTGAAATTGATCGTCATGAAATTAATACTAGGAGGATCACAGTTACATACTAATGCATTCAAAGAGATAGTACACTCAAAAATGAATATTATCCCATTATTTACTCGCCCTCAAACCATCCTAGGCGTATATATGACTTTCTTCTTTCAGCCAAAGACAATCTGAGTTATTTTTTAAAAATATTCAGGCTCTTCCCAGCTTTATAATGGGAGTGAATAGTGCCCGAGTTTTTGAAGCTCCAAAAAGTGCATCCATCCATCATAAAATTAATCCATATGGCGTTAATAAAGGCCTTCTGAAGTGAAGCAATGAGTTTTTGTGAGAAAAATATCCATATTTAAAACTTTTTGAAACTATAAACTCTGACCCGACATATGATATAGGGCGAAGGTGTAGCGTGAGCTCCAGTGAGAAGTGCCGAACACTTTTTGGAGCTTCAAAAACTCGGGCACTATTCACTCCCATTATAAACCTTGGATATTTTTTTAATATAACTCTGATTGTGTTTGGCTGAAAGAAGGAAGTCATATACATCTAGTATAGCTTGAGGGTGAGTAAATTATGAGTGAGTTAATTTTGGGTGAACTATTTCTTTAAAGGAGCAATAAACCATTTCTGAGAAACTCATGGTGAGGGAGGAGGGAGAGTGAGCCAATCAGCTGTAGGGGGTGTGTCCACTCATGATGGGGGAGGAGAGAGAGTGAGCCAGTCAGCAGTAAGGGGCGTGGCCACTTATGATGGGGGAGGAGAGAGAGTGAGCCAGTCAGCAGTAAGGGGCGTGTCCACTTATGATGGGGGAGGAGAGAGAGTGAGCCAGTCAGCAGTAAGGGGCGTGTCCACTTATGATGGGGGAGGAGAGAGAGCGAGCCAGTCAGCAGTAAGGGGCGTGTCCACTTATGATGGGGGAGGAGAGAGAGTGAGCCAGTCAGCAGTAAGGGGCGTGTCCAGTCATGATGGGGGAGGAGAGAGAGTGAGCCAATCAACAGTAAGGGGTGTGTCCAGTCATGATGGGGGAGGAGAGAGTCAATCAGCTGTAGGAGTGTGTCCACTTATGAAGGGGGAGGAGGAAGAGTGAGCCAATCAGCAGTAGGGGGCGTGTCCACTCATGATGGGGGAGGAGGGAGAGTGAGCCAATCAACAGTAAGGGGTGTGTCCAGTCATGATGGGGGAGGAGGAAGAGTGAGCCAGTCAGCAGTAAGGGGCGTGTCCAGTCATGATGGGGGAGGAGAGAGAGTGAGCCAGTCAGCAGTAAGGGGCGTGTCCAGTCATGATGGGGGAGGAGAGAGAGTGAGCCAATCAACAGTAAGGGGCGTGTCCAGTCATGATGGGGGAGGAGAGAGTCAATCAGCTGTAGGAGTGTGTCCACTTATGAAGGGGGAGGAGGAAGAGTGAGCCAATCAGCAGTAGGGGGCGTGTCCACTCATGATGGGGGAGGAGGGAGAGTGAGCCAATCAACAGTAAGGGGTGTGTCCAGTCATGATGGGGGAGGAGGAAGAGTGAGCCAATCAACAGTAAGGGGTGTGTCCAGTCATGATGGGGGAGGAGAGAGAGTGAGCCAGCCAGCAGTAAGGGGCGTGTCCAGTCATGATGGGGGAGGAGAGAGAGTGAGCCAGTCAGCAGTAAGGGGCGTGTCCAGTCATGACGGGGGAGGAGAGAGAGTGAGCCAATCAACAGTAAGGGGCGTGTCCAGTCATGACGGGGGAGGAGAGAGAGTGAGCCAATCAACAGTAAGGGGCGTGTCCAGTCATGATGGGGGAGGAGAGAGAGTGAGTGAGCCAATCAACAGTAAGGGGTGTGTCCAGTCATGATGGGGGAGGAGAGAGAGTGAGCCAATCAACAGTAAGGGGCGTGTCCAGTCATGATGAGGGAGGAGAAAGAGTGAGCCAATCAACAGTAAGGGGCGTGTCCAGTCATGATGGGGGAGGAGAGAGAGTGAGCCAATCAACAGTAAGGGGCGTGTCCAGTCATGATGGGGGAGGAGAGAGAGTGAGCCAATCAACAGTAAGGGGCGTGTCCAGTCATGATGGGGGAGGAGAGAGTCAATCAGCTGTAGGAGTGTGTCTACTTATGATGGGGGAGGAGGGAGAGTGAGCCAATCAGCAGTAAGGGGCGTGTCCAGTCATGGCGGGGGAGGAGAGAGAGTGAGCCAATCAACAGTAAGGGGCGTGTCCAGTCATGATGGGGGAGGAGAGAGAGTGAGCCAATCAACAGTAGGGGGCGTGTCCACTCATGATGGGGGAGGAGAGAGAAGGAGGGTTGATTTCAAATATCAACAGTGTTTCTCAGAAATTGCGTACTGCACCTTTAAGAGGTTGTGCCTGGATTTAGTCAAGATTAACTAAAAAAAAGTGCCTTTGTGTACCTCATACATGCTGCAGACATGATGTGTGAGTTGGACACTATTTTAGTTGTAAAGTTATGCTTCACTTAAAAGTGGGAAGCCAAAACGTGCACCCATGCCTGCTTAGTGGCTCATTTACAATTTGTACATGGAGACCCTTCGGGAAAGAAGATTGGTTTAGACATGTCTATATGTGATCTCAGGTCTGAGGAGATCAGAACCCTGCTCCCACAGCAGACAGAAGTGTATCCGCTGTCTGGACAGGAGCACGAGTCAGCTGACCTGCAGACGAGCACAGAAACCCATGATCCGATCATGCAGTGAGGGCGCCTACAGCCAGCGCTGTGTTCCAGCCAGCGTCACCTCTCAATCCTTCCTACAACCGGAGCACGTCACCAGAGTACAGAGCATGGACGTCTCTTTAACAACCAACAGTGAAACTTCACCTAATAACACACTTTCCCCTGCCTCGTTCACTGATGACGACTACAACATTCCCTATAAATGTCCAGTAAACTTCACTGGACAACAGACATTAGATGTGTATACAGGTGGGGTGAGAAATTCTGCGCCAGGACCAACAAACCAGTCGCGGAGGTACTGCAGACGACAGGAAGTCACCAGTCAGGAAGTGCTGACTGATTCGAGCGGATCTAGTCGAGATTCGCCAGGGAAAGAGGAAGATCTGCTGCTCTCTCAAAGCAATTGCCAGGTATGACTATATACTGTGCACATTTAGGAAATGCACTATTTTCTATTGAGCAAAAACTTTTTTGGTCCATAAAAATGTTTCTTTGTTTTATCTTCCTTGTATAGGGTTTCACATCAGTTAATATCATGTCAGTGATGCCCAATAAATTAATTACACACAGGATTTAAATCTACACACTGGATTGCATACAGTACTGCTGCTATTTTGCTCTGCGTCAAAGAGACTGTTCACAAGTAGGCGGTTTTCACTGTGAAACGGTTGCATTGCCCATAAATGGTAGTTCAGTATTGTAAGTCACGACATGATTGGTTTAAATGCAACTCACGCCTTATTGTCAAATTCTTCACAAGTCTGCATTAGAAAATCTTGCACCACCATTGTGCATGTGGACAGCGTTAATATTATGGCTCTCAAAGGGAAAAAGACCTTTACATCTTTTATATATATATATATTAATTACACACAATCAAAAATTCAGTCAAAAAAATATATATATATACATATATGTATATATATATTTTTTTTTTGACTGAATTTTTGATTGCATCTGACTCAAGTCTGGATAGCAGAAAAATATCTATAAACATAACATGTTTTTTTTTTTTATTTAAGCAATTTCCTATAAAATGAGGAAATGTCAGACTGTGTGACTGTTCTCATTATGATCTGTGAAAAACAGAAATGTGTCAAAATGAACAAGAACTCAAGTACAAATGAAATTAATTAGCAATAGTAATATCAAATGATTTGATATGACTATTGCTAATTTATTTCATTTGTAATTTTAATTTTTATAAAAGTACAAAATAGTATTTTTTTTTAAATAGTATTTTTTTAATGATTGATTTTACTTTAGGATACACACACACACACACACATATATATATATATATATATATATAGATAAGTTGTACTTTTCTCTCAGTCAGAGGTACAGACAATATACATCAGTATTTTCTAGTGTTTGAAAATGAAAAGGAAATTAAAGGCTTTAACGTAAGTTGAAGTTAGTCATTCTAAATAATTCAACATTTAGAAAGATAATTTCGTGATAAATCACTCAAAATATATATATGTTGAAGCTGTTATATATGTTATATATATATAAAATCAATAATTAAAAAAAAATACTATTTTGTCACCTGTTATTGTGATGCATGACTCACATTTCTAAATGGGCATCTCTTGGGGCTACTCGAAACATTGGCTAAACAGGACCCCCACAGGAAGTAAATAAGATGCTTTAAAGCTCTTAAAGGGGCACCCAGTCATCAGCAGTGTTACACACCATCATTTGTCACACCAATTAAAATAAACACATGAAATATTTGGAAAATGTTTGTAATAAGTAAGGAAGATTTGGGGACCACTCGAAGCATCTACTGTTAAACATGCATGCACTTACATCAATTTTATAAATGTATGTCCTTTATATAAATCACAAATATATAGATTTACCTTAAATAGACATACCTATATATTTTACTTACACAGTGTTTAATTGTCTCTCCTCATGCATCTAGTTTTTCTGCAGTCTATACAGGGCTTTGAGAAAGATCTCAAGGCTTCTGTTTAAGAATGTACGTAGAAATTCATGCTACCTCTTTTTGGATGTGTTCGTGTCAGTGTTTGATGACAGTTCTTTGAATATGAATTTGTGTGCACTTCATATTAAACGTTTTTTTTGTCACAGGTTTTGAAATGCTTGAGTGTTTGGCATGGGGCATGGCTCTTGTGTGTGTGTTTCTGTTTGCAACTGTGATGCATGATGAAATGATACTGAATGCATTTCTACACCTTTTCAATTTTTTTCTAAGACTAAAAGCCAACCATTTCCTGTTTTTGTGACAGGAAGTGGTTGAACACGCAGAAGTCGGAACTAAAGCATCTGCATGTATCTCTGAGCCTAAAAGTGACTCAACACACAGAGGGGACAGACAGCACAAAGGTATGTTAAATCAGAAAAACTTCTACTACTTGTTAATAATTTAATTAACAAAAATAGCAATATGTCATATGTAGGTTGCATAACTTCAACAGAGACATTTACTTTGTATTATTCTGAAATCTGACAGCGTATGCTAAGACATTTTTTTATTTCCTGATTCAGCTGGTAATAGTAAATTTCAGTATCCTATTAACAATGTTTTTTATAAAAAAGTAGCATGTGTTTTTACATTTATATCATAGCTGTTCTTTATTTTAAATGAAAACAGAACAATTATTGTAAATATTATTGGATCTGTGGCAGCATGTGAGTTAGTTCTCACTTTGCACTTCTCTGTTCAGTAGCTCAGTACAAGGAAATACATGTTAAAACTATTGTTTTACAGGTCCAGTGTCCCCATCTCAAGTGTGTAGTCCGAGTAAGCGAGTCGGTCTGAGACGTCAGGCTTGTTTGGAGGTCAGTACAGATCAACCACTCGACCCCTGGGTAAAGCTGACTGAAAGTCCGGAGAACCAGTCATTCTGCTCCAAAAACATGAGCGACCATAATGGAGATGCTGAAGTGAACAGCACAGCCTCTGAAACCACAAACATCACCTCAGACTCCAAATGTGAGCAACCTCAAAATGTTAAAAAAGGGCCCCCAGTGGCTCCAAAGTCTGCATGGGTACGTCAAAGCCTGAAGAGCATCAAGTCTGGGAAACCGGTAAAAGAGGCTGTGAAGCACCAGGATAACAGGAGCCACGATACTGGCAGGACCTTTGGGATTAGTCTGAGGTCTGCTTCATCAGGAGCCAATTTGTCAATCAGGCAGAAGATCAGCTCATTTGAGACTTTCTCAAGCTCTGATGGAGCCGAAAGGCCAAACAGGCGACCGGCCCCAACGGCATCTCTTCCTCCAATGGAGAAGACCGCTAAAAACTCATCTGCAGACTACAGCAATGCAGAGAGAACCAAAGTTAACTCAAGAAACTTGCACAATATCGATAACTGCCAGTCTACGCCAACAACAATTTCGGCCACCGCCCAGCCTCCAGAAGAAGAAGAAGAAGAAGAGCAATCAGCTTCCCTCAGTCCAGATGTCCTTTCAGAGCCCCATCCTGCAGAGGAAGAAAAACAAACTTCTGATGATTCAGAGCCCTGTAAGCCAATCCCTGATGAGGAACCTGCTCTGGACTCAAAAGAGCCTCCACCTGCTGCTGAGAATGGGCAAGAACCCTTACCTTCTCAAGAGGATTCACCCCCTTCAAGCCACGTCCCAAGAAGATCGAGCAGCTCGAAAGAGGGTCTTTCAGAAAAACCAGAAGGTGCTGGAACTCATGCAATGAGCGTGAGGACCCGAAGTCTACCCCTCAGTCCCTCTTCAGAGACCCCAAACTCAAGTGGCTTGGAAGGGGAGAGTCTGGGGATCATCTTGTCCTTCAGCAACCAGGTGTCCAATGCTCTGATGCGATCCATGCAGTCCCTGCCGCAGTCCCCTTGTATTCGGACTGGGAACCCTTGGAGCGCCCCACCTGGATCCACTCTTCATAACCCAATAGAGGAAGACTCCCCTGCCGAAAACCCCTCACCTTCACCAGCACTGGAAAACAGCGAGAGGGGTTTCTCCGTAAGGTATGTAACTTATCCAAGCATATTGCTGTCTCTCTGAAAACAATGTAGGACAAATGCACTTGGAAGATGAAAGCATTTGGGGTACAATTATACTCAATGCGGTGTTGTGTTGGCTGATGGTACGGGATAAGATCACTTGCAGGGACCGCAGCCAACTTCTTTCAAGTTGAGAACTGGCTGTACGATAAAGGCATTGCAGAGTTTTGAATCATCTGGGAGTCTGTATTAAATGAAATGAGAAGAGGAAATGCAGCTCAGTTGAGTCGGTCACAAACAACAGACCCTTTCATGCTAATGTCTTGTAAACTCTCATACTAGTCCTTATCACTGTAAGAAAAGAAGAAGAAAAAACACTTTCCCGTCATGCACATTTGACCTAAAGTAGTCTACTGATAAATGTGGCGAGAAATTAGCAAATTGGCTGCAGCATGTGCTAGTGAAACTTAAAAATGAGCCTGCAGTCGAATTGTCCTACAGAGTTTAGCCTCAACTATAATTAAACACACCTGACTGAGCTGATCTATGGCAGCATCTGAAATCGCATGATTTCCTGTTACTGTATATAGTGGGCGATAAACGGTATGTGAAAAGAGTAGTATGCCAAAATTTCCAGTATTCATAAAACAGTAGGTCATCCAGGTACTTCTGGCCTACTACTCCTGATTTGGGCATATGATGGACACTTTACCATCCCATGAGGCCACGGGAGAGGATTTGTAAATGGAAATGAAGCACAACCAGGGTTGCCAGGTTTTCACAACAAACCCCACCCAATTGCTACTCAAAACTAGCCTAAAACTGGCCCAATCCATGTTTTTCATGGGGTTCCCCATGTAAAATTTGCATTCCAGAGGCTAAATATCATGTTATTTGGGGTTGCTTCAACCTGCGGACATGAAAAACAACCCACCACAACAGTGATAAAGTAGCCCAGTTCCGTGGGAAAACCGCGGACTTGGCAAACCCTGAGCAAAACTGACACTGGTTGGTCACATGACAATGACAACATTGTGAATATAGTACCTCTGGACTACATTCATACAATATGTAACATACTTTATTAAGCCGCGTTTACACCGCAGGAACTAGCGACTTTGGGGTGGTACTTGGTTTGTTGACCGCATGCACCAGGGGCTAAATAAAGTTCCGGGGAAAAAGAATGTCCCTGGTACTTTTTCAAAGTTCAGGAACTTTTGGGAGTGGGACTTGGGCACTGGACAACAATGAAGTTTAAAAAATACAACCAAACAATGAAGTTCAGGCTTTACTAAGCTTATATGTGGAGGACGAAATCCAGCGGGAACTGGGAAGTTGCGTGTAGTCCTACGTCATTTAACTAATGTTCATGGTACTTTAGGCCAGACAGCAACATGTCTAGGGAAGAAACGCTCATGGGAAAAAGGCGGAAAAGTGAGGGTCGCAAAGTAATTACTTATTCAACAGAAGTACCTACCGAGAGAGAATGTGAGTACAGATGCAGCCAAGGTCTTTGGGTCCTCTACTAGAAACTTTCATGGGTTGTTGGAACAGGTTAGCGCTAAACTCTGCAGGTTGTCTCTGGAACCAACATAGTCTTGGCCATGTTTGAGCCAACGCTGCTCTTTGAGGACTACCTTCAGTTTCAATGCACAAGTAATCCTGAAATCTTTATTAGCTGGTCTAGGTGTGTTTGATTAAGGTTGGAGCTAAACTCTGCAGGATGGCAGGAGCAGGGTTGGCTACCCCTGGTCTAAGGCACCTTTAAACCAATGTATTTATATCTGGTCTACAGCTTGGCTGAACTGAGAGAGCGTACCATCGAGAGAGGGGAGGAGTGCGATAAGGAAGAATGGAAAGCTGAACGACCGCTCACTTCAGCCTCAGCCGTCTGTGCCCAATCCATGCTCTCGGCCCTTCCGCCACAGGAGATTCAGCAGATGATTCAGGAAGTCAAGGATCTGGACGAAGACACGCTAAGGGTGGGTTTAGCTCTGGTTTGATAATCATAGAACCGATACAAGAAAGTTGCCTAGCATGGATTACTTCCATATCCTGCCCTGCAAACCTGAATATATATGAGAGGTGTTGGAGAGGAACAATCAGTTCTCTTTTAAGAAACCGCATATTGAAAGCTCGCTTAAAGTTTAGTGAGATTTCTTTTGTGTTGCTACATTCTGAAGCTCATTTGCAAACAGGGTTCAAAAAAATTTACTAAATCATGCCACTCTTGGTCAAGAGTGTGACTTCCTGACGGTGTTGCAATGTCCTCTGGTGTGCATTTTGATGCACTTGTTTTGCATTAATGACCATTTCCCTGATCAATATTCCTGCGCAGTCAAACAAAACTATGATAATCAGGTGATGTGCACAACTAATTCCCATGCCACATGACATAATGTGCTTTTGTGAAGTAGAGGAAAAAAGAGGAAGTGTCGATATTTTGCAGAAATTTCTTGAAAGCATGACAGCTTTTTCTGTCGGCTATATAGGGAACAATCCTAAAGGCCGTCTAAGATGAGTGATTAACTGTATTAGGACTGGATTATGGAGCCAGTGGCTTGAATCAAAGAAGCTTTTTAATTTTACTTCTTTAAAACGGTCCTGTGGTGTGACATTATTTTTATTTAAAATTCTTCCAGTCTCTTAACTGATATTAGGTGATAAAAAAACGACGATTTGAAAAATTATTGTTGGGAAAATCCCATTTTAGATGGAGTTTAAAATGCTATGCCACAGGGTAGTATAAATCTAACAATTAGTCCCTTGGCGTAATCTGTGTTATGTGGATAAATTGACAACACCATTGGAAACAAATGTTGGATCCAACTAAATGAAAGTGTCACACAGCAGGACTGTTCAAATTAACCCGTAATGATCCAATGATCCTTTTCAGATATGCCTACTTCCCCACTAAACAATATGCAAAAAGCAGTAAGTCAAAAATCTTTGAAAATGTAGTTTTATAAAACGGTAGGTAAATATATAAATACCCAGATCACCTGATACTTCCGTGTATCCGATCACTTTACTGTCCCATAAGGCCGTGAAAGAAGAGTTGACATCGTAAGTACATGAATTTGGATCCAGTTCTGGGATATTTGGCTCAGGTCCAAGCACAAATTCAGTAGGCGTGGCTTTAAAATCATGCTTTCTATTTGAGGACACTTTATATTAAGCAGCCATTTGAATCATATTTAGATAAGTGTCATCTATTGAGACAGTGCCAGATGCTTGTGAGATTTTGACAAAATGATTATTCATGAGATTGTTTTGTGCAATTCAAGGCTATATCTCCATCTCTTTCGAAACTGCATGATGTAATAGAGTGGGAACATGATTCAGCCCACCTGGAAATCATCAACGAGGCAGCTGTTCCTTACAAAGCGATAAACCCGTGTTTTCAAACGCAGGCATGTTCTAGATAGAATAACTGCTATGCCAAATGCATTTGAGTACTGCAAAAAGTACAGCCACAGGTACAAAGCGCTTTTGAACCACAAAATACTCTATAAACAATGCTGATTTGGATTTCTCGATGTCCATTAGCAACTGGAAGGCATCCATGTTGTGATTCTACATAAAGAAGAAGGAGCTGGCTTGGGTTTCAGCATCGCTGGCGGTATTGATCTGGAGAACAAAGCAACTACAGTGAGTGACGTCTCCAAATCTCCATAAACCACACACTCATCTGCTTCACCTTTCAACAGAACAAACTCCCCCATGTTGTTCTGACTCTGTATTCATCTTTTGCTTCTCTGAAACACAAAATGGGACCTTATGTTGAATGTCCAAGATTCTCATTCATGCTTCGGCTTGATTAAAAATGCTGCATTTGACGTCATATAATCATCCCTTCTGTCGTATAGCTTTCGAATTTCATGTTTTTTGTGTGTTTTTGCAGTGGAATTTGCTAGAAGGGATGATTATTAGGGCACAAACGTTAAATTTGTTCCTCAGAAGCTCACACAAGAGTTTCTCTGAGGCCTTTTTTGAGCTTGGCAGTGAATATAATCATTCACTTTTGTTCAAAAACTTGGACATTCTGATTTTTTTTAACATGCTTGTACATGTAGAAACAAAAACAAAAATACTAGGTCAAAATGACATGAGGATGATTAATTATTATTAATTAAATGACACATTTGAACTATTCCTTTAACAACAAAAAAAAAAACCATTAATGCATTTTGCAAACGCTTTTATCAAGTGCTTTTTTGTTGTTGAGAAATGAATACTTTTTACTCATCAAGGATGCAATAAATGTACAAATGTGATAGTAAACATGTTACAAAAGATTTATTTCAAATGAATGCGGTTTTTTAACTAAAAAATGTTTCCACAAAAATATTAAGCAGTTTTCAACATTGATAATAATCATAAATGTTTCCCAGCATCAAATCATCATATCAGAATGATTTCTGAAGGATCATGTGACACTGAGGAATGATGCTGAAAATTCAGCTTTGATCACTGGATATAAATTACAGTTTAAAATATATTCTAATACTGTATTTTTGTAACAAAAAAAAAAAAAAGTAAACTGGACTTCTTTAGGAAACATGAAAAAATCTTACCGACTCCAAGCTTTTGAACAGTGGTTTATCTTTAGATGCTTGTTTCTGCCACAGAATAATAAATAAATAAATAAACAAACAAACAAACAAAACGTAATCTCGCAGTTCTGACGTTGTTTTCTAGCAATTGCGAGAAAATATTGTGAGATATAAACTTGCAATTGCGACTTTATAATTCACGAATTGCTAGTTTACATCTCGATTCCAATTACGAGAAAAAAATAAAAAGTCGCAATTGTGAGATAAAGTTGCAATTACCTCTCATTTTTTACTCCGTGGACAAAGCAAGCTTCCATAGGACATAGTTACAAACTTCCAGTGGGTCCTCGTCAGCTGTAAATGCAAAATATATTCTACCAAAAGAGTATCTTATATTAATTTTTATTCATGTACCTTCAGGTTCACAGGGTGTTTCCCAGTGGCCTGGCTGCGCAGGAGGGCACCATTGAACGAGGAGATGAGGTGTTGTCCATTAACGGTCAAACACTAAAAAATGTGACACACAGCGACGCCACAGCGATACTCAGGCAAGCCCGCACAATGAAGCAGGCTGTGGTGGTGGTGTCCAAAAACAGAGACGCAGACGAGAAGGGAGGCGCTAACGAGTCGAGCAGCGGTGGGGCAGAAAGCAGCGTCACAGGTGGGTCAACATTACTGACCTCAGCACAGCGATGGCAGTAACACTTTGCCAACCCTTAATAGGGCATGAGAGGGATACAGAAATGTTACAAGAGCTACATAATGTGTAATAAAACAACTAAAAGCCTATTTGAACTGGACTAGTTTTCCCCGAGGCCGATGAATTAATTTTTCACAGATGTACTAATTCTGTCCTCATTAAACACGTCAGATGTTCTTGCACGACTTTAGTAGAATTTAGATAAATTGATGGGATTTTATTGTTTTCAAAATGCTTCCAAATTTCTTCTTGTTCTGCCTGGTGTGCCTTCCTTATGGATTTAGACCTTCCTTATGGATTTAGACCTTCCTTATGGATTTAGACCTTTTTGACTACTTCTTGTGTACAGTAACAGTTGGTGTAAAAACTGATCAAATCATATTTCAGTGGGTTTCAGGATGTATCTAAATGTTCTATGTTGTCAAATGTAATTTAGAAAATGAATCCAAATAGTTAAGACTAAACTTAATAATGTGTACATTCATTCTATGATTGATTGTTTTAAAAAAAAAATGTCTCTTAGGGGACGATGGAGGTGAAGTTGAAACATTGGAGCTGGAGAAGAACGCGGGTGGAGTTGGATTTAGTCTGGAGGGAGGAAAAGGCTCCATTAATGGAGACAGACCTCTGACCGTCAACAGAATATTTACAGGTGAGAAACTGACTGAACCTTTATGCAAAACCTGCTCCAGTATCTTATGTTCAGAATCTTTTCACATTGTGTGTGCCGAACCGTAATATGTATATATTCATGGTAAAACGTGTTAAAGGTTCAGTTCATCTACTAATGAAAATTCTGTCATTTACGCTCCCTCTTGTCGTTTTAAACCGACACAAGTGAAGATCTTTTAATTGAAATCTTAGAGCTATTTGATGGCCTACACAACTACCAATTTGATGCTTCAAAAAGCTCATAGATCGTAAAACTAATCCATATGAATTGAGTGGTTTTGTCCAAATGTTCTGAAGAGACTCTTACATTGATCAGCGAACATGAACAGAAGCTGAACTGTACCTGCGTAACACCTCATTGGTTCTCGCTGAAGATCAAACGTGATGCGTAACACCAGAATGAACCTCATTGGTTCTCGCTGAAGATCAAACGTGATGTGTAACACTAGAATGAACCTCATTGGTTCTCGCTGAAGCTCAAACGTGATGCGTAACACAAGAATGAACCTCATTGGTTCTCGCTGAAGATCAAACGTGATGTGTAACACTAGAATGAACCTCATTGGTTCTCGCTGAAGATCAAAAGTGATGCGTAACACGACAATGAACCTCATTGGTTCTCGCTGAAGATCAAACGTGACGCGTAACACCTTGAATGAACCTCATTGGTTCTCGCTGAAGCTCAAACGTGATGCGTAACACCTTGAATGAACCTCATTGGTTCTCGCTGAAGATCAAACGTGATGCGTAACACCAGAATGAACCTCATTGGTTCTCACTGAAGCTCAAACGTGATGCGTAACACTAGAATGAACCTCATTGGTTCTCGCTGAAGATCAAACGTGACGCGTAACACGAGAATGAACCTCATTGGTTCTCGCTGAAGATCAAACGTGACGCGTAACACGAGAATGAACCTCATTGGTTCTCGCTGAAGATCAAACGTGACGCGTAACACGAGAATGAACCTCATTGGTTCTCGCTGGAGCTCAAACGTGATGCGTAACACGAGAATGAACCTCATTGGTTCTCGCTGAAGATCAAACGTGATGCGTAACACTAGAATGAACCTCATTGGTTCTCGCTGAAGATCAAACGTGATGCGTAACACTAGAATGAACCTCATTGGTTCTCACTGAAGCTCAAACGTGATGCGTAACACTAGAATGAACCTCATTGGTTCTCACTGAAGATCAATCGTGACGCGTAACACTAGAATGAACCTCATTGGTTCTCACTGAAGCTCAAACGTGACGCGTAACACTAGAATGAACCTCATTGGTTCTCACTGAAGCTCAAACGTGATGCGTAACACGAGAATGAACCTCATTGGTTCTCACTGAAGCTCAAACGTGATGCGTAACACTAGAATGAACCTCATTGGTTCTCACTGAAGCTCAAACGTGATGCGTAACACGAGAATGAACCTCATTGGTTCTCACTGAAGCTCAAACGTGATGCGTAACACTAGAATGAACCTCATTGGTTCTCACTGAAGCTCAAACGTGATGCGTAACACTAGAATGAACCTCATTGGTTCTCACTGAAGCTCAAACGTGATGCGTAACACTAGAATGAACCTCATTGGTTCTCACTGAAGCTCAAACGTGATGCGTAACACTAGAATGAACCTCATTGGTTCTCACTGAAGCTCAAACGTGATGCGTAACACTAGAATGAACCTCATTGGTTCTCACTGAAGCTCAAACGTGATGCGTAACACTAGAATGAACCTCATTGGTTCTCACTGAAGCTCAAACGTGATGCGTAACACTAGAATGAACCTCATTGGTTCTCACTGAAGCTCAAACGTGATGCGTAACACTAGAATGAACCTCATTGGTTCTCACTGAAGCTCAAACGTGATGCGTAACACTAGAATGAACCTCATTGGTTCTCGCTGAAGATCAAACGTGATGCGTAACACCAGAATGAACCTATATGAACTTCTTGAAGCATTAGAGTGGTAGTTGAATGGAAGGTCAACGGAGGGACAGAAATCACTAAATTTCATTCAAATATCTTCATTTGTATTTTGAAGATGAAAGTGCTACAGTTTTAGAACAACATAAGGGTGCGTAAATGACAGAATTTTCATTTTTGTATGAACTAACCCTTTAAATGACCTTGCGAATGCTGCAGTCTTACTGGCAGCAAAATAACCGAAATATATAAACCAGCAAAAATGGTGTAGAGAATACAAATGTTTATTCTGCATAAACCTCTGGTGCTTTCTAAGTTTTCCGATTCCATGTGAGCCTGCAAATCGGTTTGTAAAATAAATCACAGAATGAATTCTGTATTTTCTCTGGCAGGAAGTGACGCCGAGCAAAAGGGGCTGAAGTCCGGTGACGAGGTTCTGCAGATACAAGACTCGTCTCTGCAGGGGCTCACGCGCTTCGAGGCCTGGACGCTCATCAAAGGTCTAAACGATGGGCCGTTCACACTCGTCATCAAGAGAAAACGATGCGAGTAGAGCTTAGCTTCATTGAAAAGCACTTATAAAAACCCATAAGAGAAAAAAAAAACGAACGCATACTGGATTTATCCCAATGTTTAAAAATGCAAAACATTATTTCAAGCCTTAAGGAAAAGCCTCCAATTGCTAAAAATGACAAACCACAATTTCTTCCCATTTGTTTTGACCAATGAACTTTTTCACTCTATTTTTAAGTGGAGATTGCAATCAGAAAGAGCAGTTTCTAACCAATTAAGTGACTTCTTAGGATTTCTTTTTTTTTTTTTTTTTATAAACCCTCCCCACATGAGTTTTGCAGGTCTGGAAATCACCATTTTAAAATTCCCTGATATTTCCAGGTTTTCCAAGACTGTGGGAACCTTGCTGGGATCATTCAGTTGCCTTTAATTTAGCAATGTATGCATTTTGACAGTTGTATGACTTTCATAACTTGTATGACGTGCATGATGTCACTGCATGATGTGGTACTACATGATCAGGAAAGCTTGTTTTCTCTGAGCAGAGTCTTACAGCACTTCACTTTTTTACTGTCACGATCAGGGATTCATAAAAAAAAAAAATATATAGATTCTTGTCAAGTCTGCCTGTTTTCATGCAACGATTTGCACAAGCCTGTAAATAAATCCTTTAAGATATTGTATATTTCTACACCATTTCACCAAAGCAGAATGTAAAGGACGTGTCACGAAGCGTTTGCGGCACAATGTTTTCAAGAGGAAAACAAATGAAGTGTTATGAAGAATTTAAAAAATCATTTTTTGTCAAATGCTGCCCCAAACGCAGAAATAATAAATGCATTAATTTGATATTTTCAAAAAACCTTCCACCTTTGACAGTTAAGGAATAACTAGTGTGCCGAAAACCTCGAGGATTCTGGTTTTGTTAGTCATTTCTTTTCCTTTAAAAGAAAAGCCTTAATATATTGAAATTGTGACCGAACAAAGATGTTTTAAATGTAATTAAGGTTCGTAATGTCCAAATAAAGTATGATACAAATGATAAACATGGTCATCCATCATTTTTAATATCTGAAAACAGTCTAAAAGGAGAATCAAACAATGGGTTTGACAAAGTGCAATTTCTTTTTTGTTTGTTTTTTTCTGATTTTTGGATATTAAACAGTACACAGATGTCCCATAGTGCAACTGCACTGAGAAAAACAGAAAAACATGATTGAAGTCGACATGAAACAACAACCGACCCCATTTTAAAGCATATTTAAGGGTCTTATAGTGTGTGATTCATTAGAAAGAAAAAAGAAATGTACAAAATGTACAAACTTGCTCCGCCTTTAAAATGACAATCATTTGCCTGCATTCGGATTTATTTGGTGCCACCCTTTATTCACGATCCAATCAATTCCAGATGGATAAATTTCATGAAAACATTTCATGTTGACTTCAACTTCAACGAAAAACCCGGAATCAAAACCCCTGGCTCGACAGTGGAGCGAACTGACAAAATGGAACGCTCTGATTCCTAATGGAACGTAAATCTGTTTTATTAAAATATTGCACAATATTACTGAAGGCAAGCACACACTCCTTGCAAAACGAATGTAAAATCTAGATCCCCAAAATAATCCTAGAATGCACTAGAGCATATTGCTCATTTACAGTATATAAAAAAAATAATAAAAAAAAAGCACAGAACACATCTCCAGGCCATGAGCATGCATTCACAGTCGATTCACTGACGGCATACAGGCATAAAAACACAAAGTACTTAAGATGTCGGGATGGACAATCGTGCAGCTGGACACAAAACGGCCAAACGGTAATGAAAAAGTTAAGTTATCAAATACAACACTGGTCTCTCCGAGGTCAGTCACATCTGTGTCGCACACGGCATTAAACAGTCCCTTTGTCCTTGTGCAAATTAGACAGATTACAAGCAAAGCCAAAATGGGTTAATTTCTTCTACAACTATGGAAAAAAAAAAATCTTTTTTTGGAATGTTTTACAAGGCTTGATCAAAAGTCTGAATTTAAGAATCGACCGCCTTTCGATTTACGAGGGAGAATTTGAATTGAATTAGCCACAACCCACAAAGATTTAAAATCAGAATTTTGAATTTGAATTCAAATGATAAGAAGTGAAATTGACATTCAAACACATTCAAACGACATCAGTCTAACACAAAAACAAAACCTTGGGGAAAATGAGCGCATTCTGGGAAATTAAACTTTATCCCACTAAGGTCCATTACATGTGTACAGTAAATCACTATTACTAAATTCATTAAATATGTAATCATAATTTTAAATTTGATTCAGGTACTTGTCTGAATCAACTTCCTTTAATTCAGAATTAGAACTCTGCATCCCTTCCATTCAAATTCAGGAAATGTTTTGGAATTTCAGTCAGTCTTAATTACTCTGATTCCACACGTGTCGTTTGATCCTCTTGAAGAATGAAATAACTTCATCCATTCATCCATTCCCAGGTCTCACCCTCAAGCCATCCCAGGTGTATATGACAATCTTCTTTCGGATGAACACAGATATATTTAAAATTATCCTTAGTCCTCGCAGGTTGTGAATGGGTGGCCATATTTTGAAAAAAAAAATCCATCCATCCATCATATAAGTAATCCGACTCTAAAGGTGCGTTCACACTTGTCATGTTTGGTTCGATTAAAACGAACCCTGGTTTGATTGCTCAGTCAGTGCGGTTCGTTTGAACACATGGGAACCCTGGTGCGCACCAAACGAGCGGACCGAGAAGCTAAAAAGATGGGTCTCGGTCCGCTTCCAAACGAACTCTGGTGCGGTTCGGTTGATATATGAACGCAACACGGATCAAAGACGTGTAAACGAACCAAAAACAGGACGTGATGTCACAAGATGCGACGCTACAAGTCAGCTGATTTGACGACGCGGGAAGATCGGCGTATCCAAAATGAGTCGAGTGGAGCAACGAGGAGGTGAAGTTTCTGTTTCTGCAAACAACGGAGGAAATCCTGCTGCTGTTCTGTGTGTTTTCAACATTTTATGAGCTCTTCGTGATTCTCAGCTGGTAAAAATAAAGCATAAAATGATGGTGTTTAATCCAGAACACAGCGTTGTTTTGAATGTTCGGTAAGCGAGCTCCGTCGAGAAATATACGTCATAAAAGCGACCAATCAGGTCGTGAGCGTATCCCTGTGCCTTTGGTTCGGTAACTTAAGATTCGCTGTTAAAAATGCCAGTGTGAACGCTAAGCGGACCAGGACTATATGTTTTGTTTTTGTTTTTTGGTCCGGACCAAACGAACCAAACCAACCGAACTACAAGTGTGAACACACCCTAAAGGGTTAATAAAGGCCTTCTGAAGCGAAGAGAAATGCATCTTTGTAGGAAAAATATCCATATTTAACTTAAATTCAAATAACTAGATTCCAGCGGATGACCAGGTGGACTCGAGGATGTCGGAGTATCATTAGACGCCTCTCACGGTTCGACATTTCTCTTTAAAAATGATCGTTTTAGGCTTCTAATCCGTGACCGGTGATTTGTTTTGCTCTATCTTCTGCGCCTCCACGTCGTGCGTCGGGTCGAGGGTTGCTTTTCCGCCCCAAACCGACTTGTGCATACGGTCGTCCAGCAGAAGCTAGTGCTTGAATTTAAAAATTTTTAAATATGGGTATTTTTCTTATAAAAACGCATTGCTTTGCTTCAGAAGGCCTTTATTAACCCTCTGGATGACTTTTTTTATGGATGGATACATCAAAACACTGGCCTCCCATTCACAACCATTATAAACCTTGGAGGATATTTTTAAATATATCTCAGATTGTGTTCATCTGAAAGAAGAAAGTCTTATACACCTAGGATGGCTTGAAGGAGAGTAAATCATGGGATAGTTTTCATTTCTGGGTGAATATCCCTTTAATCGCAGTTTCTCGGCTGGCAGTCTATGGATACTGAACACTAGGATTGTTTTGAATGGCCATCAATGGAGAAAAAAAGCTTGATACTGGTTACAGAATCAGCGGTAGGGGCTCATGCTAACCAGCTAAACCTCCTTTTATCATCATCATATCATAATTCTGTTTGTTCTGGCCTCAAACATACAGTACACAATCTCAGTTATGTTAACCGAGAACAGCAGCAAATGCAGTTCCTCAAATATGTCTGAAGATACTCGTCTGTCAGTAAACAAAAGCCGTTTATGCGCTATAATATCACTATTCGAATACAGAAATACTAGGTTTCAGCATATCGAACATCCATACTTGTGATATGTCGAATTCGAGCATCCATCAAGGGCTCAATTATTCAAATAAAACCCAGATACACGTCTTCAAATATTTGACTGTAATGCTAAAAACAGCTTATTAAAATAAGGCTTTGTTCCAAAAACCAGAGAACTGCCTATTTAGGCCAGACAGGTGAGGTGAGCTCCGGACAACAGTTTCAAAACGCAAGCGGTCTTCTGAGATACCTTCAACGCCAAACTCTCTTCAAATCAACTGTGAGTCGAGTCTCCTTTTTGAGTCACTATTTGCATGACACACACAAATCAGAAACTCGGTGAAAAGCAAGGCAGCTCAATGGGTTTTATAATGGAGTCTGAAGAGTTTACCATCTATGAATGAAATTATCGATTTTATCATCATGCTACATTACAGGATCACATTATGGCAAAATAATCCCCCTGATGGAATAGCTGGACTGGCAGAGCATGATGCTAGCAAACACTAACATCATGGGTTCGATTCCCCTGAAACAAACTGACTGATAAAATGTCACTTTGGATAAAAGCATCTGCCAAATGCATAAGTGTAAATGTCTTTTTTTGTGTGCAACAGTTCCCCGTTTGAACCGTTTTCAGAGTTAACATAGTAAACCAATGTTCCAGTTTTCTACACCTATAAAACGGAGTATGTGCAAGTGTGTTTGGACATTTGTACTGTAGCTATCGGAAGAATCAGGATTAAGGTCATTTCACTTTCCACCTAAAGCTTGATTAAAGGATCAGTTCACTTCCAATGAAAATTAGCCCACGTTTTATTCACTCTCAAGCCATCCTAGGTGACTTTCTTCTTCCTGATGAACACAATCTGAGATATATTAATAAATATCCTGACGCATCCGAGCTTTATAATGGCAGTGAACGGGATCAACGAGTGTGAGCTGAAGAAAGCGCCTCCATCCATCATAAATGTTCTCCACACGTCTCCGAGGGGTTAATAAAGGCCTTCGTTTGTTTAAGAAAAATATCCGAATTTAACTATTTATGAAGTAAAATACCGCCTTCTGTATTAAAAAATGGAAGTGGCGTCACGTAAGTTGAATAGGGAAGGTGTAGGACATGATATTTTACTTCATGACTCGTTAAAAATTGAATTTTTTTTACACAAGCGCCTCTCTTCGCTTCAGAAGGCCTTTATTAACCCTCAGGAGCCGTGTGGAGAACATTCATGATCAGGGCTGGGTAGGTTACTTTTAAAATGTATTTCACTACAGATTACAAAATACATGCTTTAAAAAGTCATTTGTAACGTATTTCGTTACATTACTCAAGTTTAGTAACTTAATCTAAATACTTTAGAATACTTTGGAATACTAATAAGTGTGGAACAAACACAAAAAAGGTCATTGCAAGTTTTTATCTCACAATTCTGACTTTTTCCCTCAGAATTGTGTGATATAAAGTTGCAATTGTGAGTTATAAAGTCAGAATTATGAGATATAAACTCACAATATTGAGAAAAGTCAGAATTATGAGATATAAACTCACAATATTGAGAAAAGTCAGAATTATGAGATATAAACTCGCAATATTGAGAAAAGTCAGAATTATGAGATATAAACTCACAATATTGAGAAAAGTCATAATTATGAGATATAAACTCACAATATTGAGAAAAGTCAGAATTATGAGATATAAACTCACAATATTGAGAAAAGTCAGAATTATGAGATATAAACTCGCAATATTGAGAAAAGTCAGAATTATGAGATATAAACTCGCAATATTGAGAAAAGTCAGAATTATGAGATATAAACTCACAATATTGAGAAAAGTCAGAATTATGAGATATAAACTCACATAATAAATTCACAATTTCAAGAAAAAAGTCAGTATTGCAATATTGCAATATTGCAGATTGTTTTTATCTCCCAATTCTGACTTTATAACTTTCAATTATGAGTTTAAATCTCGCAATTCTGAGAAAAAGAAGTCAGAATTGTGAAATTCAAACTCACAATTGTGAGGGAAAAAAAACAAATAGTGAGAAAAAGTTGCAGTGACGAGTGAATTATAAAATGACTCACAAAACATGAAAACAGTGGAAAACATGAAACTTAACTCCTCTTTTTCAGACGGTCAGAGTCAGAGAATCACCAATTGCTGTTTAAATGACATTAAAACTCAAAGTAATCACTTTGGTAATCTAAAACACTTTTCAGATGTAACTGTAATCTGATTACCACCCATTTAAAATGTAACTGTAATGAAACACAGTTACTCAAATGTTGTATTTTAAATACGTAACTAAGTTACTTGTATTTCGTTACTCCTCAACCCTGTTAATGATGGATGGATGTGCACTTTCTTCAGCTTCATACTCCCGCTCACTCCCATTATAAAGCTCGGATGCGTCAGGATGTTTATTAATATATCTCAGATTGTGTTCATCAGAAAGAAGAAAGTCATATACGCCTAAGATGGCTTGAAGGCGAGTAAAGCTTGGGATAATTTTCATTTAAAAGTGAACTAATCCTTTAAATACACAGGTGTATCAAAATATTCACATTTAAGATTAAAGGGGGATGTTTTCTATAAAGTGTCACTGGTGCTATTTCATAGATTTTACAGCTTTGGTCAGGTTGCTGTAAAACTCTACCATACTAGTGGGGAAAAATGAATCGACGACTGAACGAGGAAGTAAACCTCCGAGATCCGTCTGGAAAAAGCTGAACAGCTGTGTTTTGCCTGGTTCCCTGTAGAGAGAGAGAGAGAGAGAGAAATGGTATACTTAAAACTTTTTATGCTACTGATGCAAATCTGCATGAAGAAAAAAACAATTAAAATGTAATTTTTTGTCTCCATCTGCTGTCTGACATTTGAATTACATCAACCTCAGGCACTTTCATTGAATGGCTCATCTTGCGGAGAAACTTACCCAGGAACTGGGACACAAAAACAGCCGCACGGATGGTTGAATCCTCTGACATAGCCGGGTTGAGGAGGACAGTTTGGATGGCTTACATTGGTCGCTATAAAACAATGAAAATGTGATTATTAATAACAGTATTATTAAGATGGATATCAGGAAAAATGATGCTTTTCACAACAAATTCAGTTTGAGATTAGTGTTGGGAGTCAAATCCAATGAAAGCAGGAAGGCCACCGCATACCGTTTGATGACACCGTGCCGTCCTCATAGCGCTTAA
>CM076085.1:43770000-43877500 GCA_038088235.1 Zacco platypus | reverse complement strand
GCTAAATTAATGGCTCTGTTCCAAAACCTAGTAAGCTGTGTGCTACCTACATAAGCAGCTGCCTTGTTAATGAGGGATCATAACTACACTGGAGCGTCATGAGTGACTGATATGGAACGCCCTATGTAGGCAGCAACTGGCGCTCAATGGTGCAATCTTAGTAAGTAAACCAGTTCGCTCTGTGAGTATCCACTCACTTCTAACGCACCAGAGACCCGGGTTCAATCCCCACCAATGGCAACTTCTCACTCGTAAGTCGCTTTAGATAGAAGTGTCTGCCAAATGAATAAATGTAAAGCAGAATTTCTTTCAACTCCATGCATCATGTTGTTTGGAGTTTCCCTTTCGCAAACATTTTTTAGTCATGTTGCGCTCCAGACTTAACTAATGGAACGTCACTTTAGATGCCGTCATCTTGAAGATGAAGCTGAGGTTTGATCGATCTGCTCTGAATGAGTTGGATGTCCAAGTTATTTTCAAGTAGGAGGTGAGAGAATAAAGTGGTGCAGGGATGAGATTTTTCCTGTCGTGTCAGCAGGGTTCGGGAGTAACGAAATACAAGTAACTTAGTTACGTATTTAAAATACAAAATTTGAGTCACTGTGTTTCATTACAGTTACATTTTAAATGGGTGGTAATCAGATTACAGTTACATCTGAAAAGTGTTTTAGATTACCAAAGTGATTACTTTGAATTTTAATGTCATTTAAACAGCGATTGGTGATTCTCTGACTCTGACCGTCTGAAAAAGAGGAGTTAAGATTAATGTTTTCCACTGTTTTCATGTTTTGTGAGTCATTTTATAATTCACTCGTCACTGCAACTTTTTCTCACAATTTGTTTTTTTCCCTCACAATTGTGAGTTTGAATTTCACAATTCTGACTTCTTTTTCTCGGAATTGCGAGATTTAAACTCACAATTGCAAGTTATAAAGTCAGAATTGGGAGATATAAACTTGCAATACTGACTTTTATTCTTGCAATCGTGAATTTAATATTGCGAGTTTATATCTCATAATTCTGACTTTTCTCAATATTGTGAGTTTATATCTCATAATTCTGACTTTTCTCAATATTGTGAGTTTATATCTCATAATTCTGACTTTTCTCAATATTGTGAGTTTATATCTCATAATTCTGACATTTCTCAATATTGTGAGTTTATATCTCATAATTCTGACTTTTCACAATATTGTGAGTTTATATCTCATAATTCTGACTTTTCACAATATTGCGAGTTTATATCTCATAATTCTGACTTTTCACAATATTGTGAGTTTATATCTCATAATTCTGACTTTTCTCAATATTGCGAGTTTATATCTCATAATTCTGAGGGAAAAAGTCAGAATTGTGAGATAAAAACTTGCAATGACCTTTTTTGTGTTTGTTTCACACTTATTAGTATTCCAAAGTATTCTAAAGTATTTAGATTAAGTTACTAAACTTGAGTAATGTAACGAAATACGTTACAAATTACATTTTAAAGCATGTATTTTGTAATCTGTAGTGAAATACATTGAAAAGTAACCGACCCAGCCCTGTGTGTCAGCTGTTATACTGTGCTTTTCAAGTGCACTGTATATCACTTCACTAAAATGAACTACGAGCTTGCAACATCATAGTTCTGTCGTCAATTAAGTCATGAAATACATAAAAGGCAATTAAAGCTGTGTTAAAAAATGTGCATTTTTTATATATATCCATCACATCTCTAGACTCAAATATTCTGCTATGTGAGGTCACAAGTTGATATGTAATTTTGTAATGCGTAAGTAAATGTGAGCACTGTGCATTTGTACTAGAAGATACTAATTTTGCATTAATTTATGAAGTACAAACAAAAAAGTATCACATTTAAATGCATAAAATAATAAATTTTACATTCTGGCTGTTGTTCACGTTCTGACAAATGACAATGTGACGATATAGAAAGTTAAACATTTAGTGTTTGCTTTAGTAGTTTTAGAAACATAATACATAAAATTCGTTATACATAAAATTCAATAATAATCTTTGAACTACAGTATGTAGTTATCTGCAAGTCTCATCCATGAAGACGCAACAATGGAGAACAAGCTATTGGGGGTTTTGAGAACCAGAACAAGCTGACTGAACACGTTGACATTTAGCTATAGTGTGAGTGTGAGAATTAATGATCTAATTCATTATCTTAATTACAATTAAGTACAAATTAACTGTATTCAGTTGTGTTTTAAGCAAAGTCCAGTACATTATAGACTCATTTTTATGTTTTCGGTGCCATCCCAGGCTGATTGCTGACCCCTGCCTGGCCATCCCATGAACAGATTCTGGCTCCGCCACTTGCTATCAAGTGCTTAACTGGGACTACAGAGGATGTCAGGGAAATTAAAGATCATCATACCAAACAAGTTGGTTAACTCATCTACAAACTAATCTGCTTTCTCAGCCTCGATGTGCTTGTAATCAAGCACTTGAAAACTATTATAACGCACAAACTTTCAGGGAAAATTGTTGGAAATGACACCATCATGTGACCGTGGTTTGTTTATAGCCTAAATTTGTGAATTTTGTAGCCTATAAATACAATCGTTAGAAGTAAAAAGTGTTCATTTGTGAAGATTTCCTCACAATTACATATAAACTCACAAGTCTGACTTCTCAGAATTGCATGATATAAAGTCACAATTGCGTGTTATAAAGTCAGACTAAACTTGTAATTCTGACTTTTTTCCTCATAATTGTGAGTTATAAAGTCGGAATTGTGAGATATACACTAACAATTCCGACTTTTTTTCTCAGAATTGCGTGATATAAATTCGTAATAGTGTTATAAACTAACAATTCTGACTTTTTTTCTCAGAATTGCGTGATATAAATTCGTAATAGTGTGTTATATAAACTAACAATTCTGACTTTTTTCTCAGAATTGCGTGATATAAATTCGTAATAGTGTTATAAACTAACAATTCTGACTTTTTTTCTCAGAATTGCGTGATATAAATTCGTAATAGTGTTATATAAACTAACAATTATGACTTTTTTCCTCAGAATTGTTTATATCTCGCAATTCTGACTTTATAACACACGATTGTGAGTTATAAAGTCAGAATTGTGAGACATAAAAGTCATTTTTTCCCTCAGAATTGGACTGTACGACTCACTGAAAAGAAGTCAGAACTTTGAGTTCATATCTCGCAATTGCCAGAAATAAAGTCAGAATTATGAGGAAAAAAGAACTCAGAATTGCGAGTTTATAACTTACAATTGTGAGGGGGGAAAAAAGGCAGAATTGTGAGATAAAAAGTCGCAATTACCTTTTTTATTTTTTATTTAGTGGCGCAATCAAGCTTCTATAATAATCCAAAACACAATGGAAAAATCCTAAAGGGAACCAGGATGATGCAAACTTCCAGGCTGAACTACAATCATCACTCCAGCACTCTATTCTAAGTTCGGAATTCAAAGTTGTTTGGAACACAGTGCTTTATGGGAAAGGATGCACACAATGCTCCATTACAACTTAGAAGGCAGGATAACAATGCAACCTACCTTTTGAAACGGTCTTCGCATTGGTGTGCGCCTAAAACGCTTCCTACGTAGACAGCTCACTAGGGTTTTTGAACAGAGCCATAATCGCATTTTTAGACCTCGACAGGTTAAACGTTGGAGCAGACAAGATCATTGGTGCCAGATGCATTGAGTTTAATACTGTTCTTGGATTTCTTTTTAGTTAGCTTAGCACTGGGCTTCAGGTACTTGTCCTTGTTGTGAATGACCTGGATGTACTGGTCCGTGCTGCTGTTTTGTTGGTCACTACTCGACGCCAGCGACGCCGAATCTGACTCGGTTAGTGACGGCTCCACTTTATGCTTGGTCTTGGGCTTGACGTATTGTTCGCCGTACCTGTGGGCCGACTCCGGGCCTCGGATGTTTGTTTGAGGGCAAGGGTGCGAGCCATCGTTCGCCCAGTCGTCTTCCTGATCGTCCTCTTCTTCATCGCCATATACACCCTGCTCCATAGACAACTGACTGTTTATGGCGTCGCCAATGTAGAAGCGTGCGGTCTGATGGAGGTCCGACACTGATCGAGGACGGTTCGATCCCCTCCTCGTGCTGCTCTTCGGGTCTTCCTCTACCTCCTCCTCTTCCTCACTGAGGTGTGGCTGGTGGCTGCGGTGAGGGGTGCGAGGAATGTAACACTTCACGTTACGTGGATACAGCTCTACAATCTCCGTCGGTTCATCTACGAGGCGGTAATGTCTCGGTACGCGTGTGGTGGAGCGCATAAGTTTCTTGCGAGCTTCGTGTTCGTTGACGATGACGTAGCGTGTCTTGTGTTGCCGCCGGCCCACGTAGCTCTGAGCCGTGATTACGCCGGGATCGTTGTGCATGGGCCGGAGGGTTTTCCGAAACATTGGCTCGGAATGGATGTTCTCGGCATACCGCGTACATGGGTTGTAGGCCGTGTTGTGGTAGGACTTGGAGCGGCTGGAACCGCTGGTGCTGCCCAAGTATCCAGAATGCCTGGATATCAGAGAATGCAACATGTGACATGAATATGTATGGTAGCATATATTCACCCTACCTTCCATAAACTTGAGAAACAAAACACATTTACCTTTATGATGCAGCTTGCAACTTATGTTAAAGGAATAGTTCACCCAAAACTCATTTGTTGTTTACTACGACATTCCATGACTTGTGTTGTTTTCTTTCTTTTGTGAAACAAAAGGATTTTAACCTGAAACCGGATGGTGATTTATGCTGTCAAGGACTAAAAGCACTATAAAACATTCTGCCTGCATTCATCCTAAGAGTTCACTTTGTATTTCACAGAAAAAAAGAAAATAATTTAAGGTGGGAATGCGATGAGGGTAAATGATGACAACGTTTTCAGTTTTGGGTAAATTGCTCCTTTAATTAAGTAGTATGAAGTGCACTGCATTTCATGAAATGAGAGGTGAAGCCTAATGAAGTTTTACTCTCAAAGTGCAAGCACTGAAGTTCCCTATCCCTGAACGTAAGTGTCTTAAAGCTCAGCTCAAGGTTCAGCTCAATGAACAGCATCTACATATTTTTTCCGTTAGTAGACACATAGTGCCAAGTACAGTATGAAATGCAGAAAAGTTTTAAGAGTTGCAATATGAAAATTATATTATAGTTGTGAATTAGTTCAGTACGGTGCCCCTAAAGGGACATGGTGGTCGAAAAAATGGGAGACATGGGAGGAAAAATGATAAGTTGTTGGTTTTGCATTCTCTCGCAAATGTTTTGAGCTCTTTGCGAGGCAACACAAAGTTTCTCGGCATAATGCAAAGTTTCTCGGCAGAACGCAAAAGATTTGCGAGGGAACAAAGTTTCTTGGGGAAACACAAATGTTTTTGTGAGGGAACGTGAAGTGTCTCTGCAGAACGCAAAAGATTTGCGAGGGAGCACAAATTTTCTTGGGGAGACGTAAACGTTTTTGTGAGGGAACACGAAGTTCCCCTGCAGAACACAAAGTTTCTTGGGGAACTGCAAAAGTTTTTTGGGGGAAACACAAACGTTTTTGGGAGGGAACGCAAAGTTTCTCAGTGGACTGCATACGTTTTTGGGAGGGAAAGCAAAGTTTCTCTGCAGAACGCAAAGTTTTTCGGCGGAACACAAAAGATTTGCGAAGGATCACAAAGTTTATTGGAGAGATGCAAAAGTTTTTGCGAGGGAACACGAAGTTTCTCTGCAGAACGCAAAGTTTCTTGGGAAAACGCAAACGTTTTTGTGAGGGAACACGAAGTTTCTCAGCAGAACGCAAAAGATTTGCGAGGGAACACGAAGTTTCTCCGCAGAACGCAAAGTTTCTTGGGAAAACCCAAACATTTTTGGGAGGGAACGCAAAGTTTCTCGGCGGAATGCAAAATATTCGCAAGGGAACATAAAGCTTCTTGGAGAAAGGCAAACGTTTTTGAGAGGGAACACGAAGTTTCTCAGCAGAACGCAAAAGATTTGCGAGGGAGCACAAATTTTCTTGGGGAGACGTAAACGTTTTTGCGAGGGAACACGAAGTTTCTCTGCAGAACGCAAAGTTTCTTGGGAAAACGCAAACGTTTTTGTGAGGGAACACGAAGTTTCTCAGCAGAACGCAAAAGATTTGCGAGGGAACACGAAGTTTCTCCGCAGAACGCAAAGTTTCTTGGGAAAACCCAAACATTTTTGGGAGGGAACGCAAAGTTTCTCGGCGGAATGCAAAATATTCGCAAGGGAACATAAAGCTTCTTGGAGAAAGGCAAACGTTTTTGAGAGGGAACACGAAGTTTCTCAGCAGAACGCAAAAGATTTGCGAGGGAGCACAAATTTTCTTGGGGAGACGTAAACGTTTTTGTGAGGGAACACGAAGTTCCCCTGCAGAACACAAAGTTTCTTGGGGAACTGCAAAAGTTTTTTGGGGGAAACACAAACGTTTTTGGGAGGGAACGCAAAGTTTCTCAGTGGACTGCATACGTTTTTGGGAGGGAAAGCAAAGTTTCTCTGCAGAACGCAAAGTTTCTCGGCGGAACACAAAAGATTTGCGAAGGATCACAAAGTTTATTGGAGAGATGCAAAAGTTTTTGCGAGGGAACACGAAGTTTCTCTGCAGAACGCAAAGTTTCTTGGGGAAACGCAAACATTTTTGTGAGGGAACACGAAGTTTCTCAGCAGAACGCAAAAGATTTGCGAGGGAACACGAAGTTTCTCCGCAGAACGCAAAGTTTCTTGGGAAAACCCAAACATTTTTGGGAGGGAACGCAAAGTTTCTCGGCGGAATGCAAAATATTCGCAAGGGAACATAAAGCTTCTTGGAGAAACGCAAACGTTTTTGTGAGGGAACACGAAGTTTCTCAGCAGAACGCAAAAGATTTGCGAGGGAACACAAAGTTTCTTGGCAGAATGCTAATGTTTTTGCGAGAGAATGCAAAGTTTCTCTGGGGAACGCAAAAGCATTGAAATATATTTATTTCTTCATCATGTCCCTTTAGGGGCCCTGTAGTTAAGTGCTCACAGACGAATTGTGCCTTTATCTATAGGCATAAATGTTGATTACCACAGAAAATAATTTTGTGTTCTGAAATAAGCCTGTGTTCTGAAATAAGCCAGTGTTCTGAAGGGTTTAAAATTTTGTATTTTGTTAAAGCACTTAACATTAATTATTCAGAAAGAGTTGGTCAGTAAAGCTGTCTAAATCATCCTTTTTGAGCTGGGACTAATCTTCTAAGTGGGTGAACCTCTGGTTATGAATTACTGACATAAATCCTGTTATTGAGTAGGCTTCATGCATATCAAGTGAAAGGCACATGGTATTACTAAACACACACAACGTCAGTGAGTGCTTCGGTCTCACTAGTCTTACAGTATGTAACAAGTATCTAACAAGTGTATAGTGGTGGGGCGGCCATTTTTAAGTTGAATGCGAGGCTTTTGGAATTGCACAGACTAGTCAACTTTAATGCTCTGCCATGATGCTTCAAGCTTGATGTCAACTAGTAAATGATCATGGCCTATATAGGGCGCATCAGGATAAGAAATCTTTGACGTCAACTTTTATGCTCCGTACGCAATAGTTAAAATGACAAATAAATGCATATTCTGAGAGCGCTCCACAAGATATGTTTGATCTAGATGCTCAGTACTGCATGAATCTTAGTGACTAAAGCCAACAACTTCACTATTACCAGAAAGACGCTGCCAGGTAGAATTAATTAATATTTGTTCATTTATTTGTTCATTAAAGGGGACATATTATGCAAAATTCACTTTAATAAGGTGTTTGAGCACCGATATGTATCCACAGTGTGTGAAAACAACCAGCTTATAATGGTAAAAATCCGCTCACTCATTTTATTATAATTCCCATAAGTCTCTTCAAACGAGTCGATTCAGATTCCTCCCTACAATGAATTCTTATACGTTTGCGCCAATCATTTTGTGCCTGGACTGCTTCACAAATGAGGGTCTTTTCAACGCTCAATTTCACGAAAACTCCTATATATCGCAAAAAAGTTTAGGCTTGCATGAGGTGGTTTTGAGGCAATTCAACAAAAGGAAAATTTCGCAAAACTGCTATGGAAATGTTTTTTTCACATTTACAGATCACCTGACGTATGTAAAAGTCACTCTTTAAAGATCTTTGGACAGAGGATGAGAGTTCTTTATTAAACTCCTAAAAGTATTATGGGAATACTGGATTCTAAACAACAAGGAAATGCCACAATTTGAATTTACACCCAGAAACACCTCGTACGTGACCGCTCCCAAGTATAAGGGGCTTTCCTTGCCATAAATGCTTGGATAACACATCGACGTCTCCTTTGATTAAAAATAATGGCTAGTACAGTGGCTGTGATATACTTAGACCTACTAACATCCGTCGCCATGAGTTTTGGAATGACTATCGTGAGAGGAAAAAAAAGACGTTTTAGGCGCATAACATCGGTTAATGGAAACACTGTCATTTCGCGATGGCTTTTTATCGATATTTAGAAAATATCGCAATGGTTTTGCGCAAATCTGTGATGGAAATGCAGTTTCTGACATTTTCAGTGCGTGCGATTGTCCTGTTTTGTTGTTGCCAGTATGCCGGTGCATGAACTTTTTGAAACTATTCTTGAAAGGGGGCCGGGAGCAGCAGCTCATTTGCATTTAAAGGGACACACACAAAAACGGCGTGTTTTTGCTCACACCCAAAAAGTGGCAATCTCACCAAGCTATAAAAAATGGTCTGTGGGGGATTTCGAGCTGAAACTTCACAGACACATTCTGGAGACACCGGAGGTTTATATTACATGTTGTTAAAAGGGGCATTATATGTCACCTTTAATGACATCATCAGCACCTTTAATGACATCGACTTGACTTTAATCACATAAATCTTGACTTAAATAAATCTGAAGTCATTCAAACCCTAGTGTGTATTCTACTCTAACCTACTTACTGTAATCCATTGCTATTTTAATACCTTGGCACCTTCTGGGACCATTAAACGGAGGTCCTCTCAGCAAGTAGATGCTTTCCTTGAGTTATTATTTTAGTAGTTATTTTTTTATTTATCTACATACTATTATCGTATTTGCTATTAGTTTGAATCATATATTTTAAGTTTTCATGTTAACTTTGTGATGTATTTTTATTAGATTCTTAACATTTCTATTTATCTTTATTTTCATTTTAGTAATTTAGTAGTGCTTCAACTTATAAAAATGAAGAAAAATCACAAGTGTTGCCTTGGCAAGAAACAGAAATAAGTTTAAAAGTCTCTAATATTTATGTTTTATTTCAGCTTGATTAATGGAAATAAGTTTTTTAGTTGCCGAAATGATGATTTGTTTTACCTCATAAATAAACAAAAGAGTAAAAAGTCATCATTTTCCGCAGTAATCTACATTATGCCACAAACACTTACACAGTAAAAACCCCAGAGTTAAATCAACTCTGCTCAGATAACATTTGGTCCCTCTCTAAATAGTGTTAAAGTAACACTGAACTAGTGTTAAAGTAACACTCTTCAGAGATTGAATGTCTTTTATCGTCAGTTGATTTCATCTAAGACTGTGGCTGAAGTCAGTTGTTGTTCTTGTGTTTCTCTTTTCTTCAGAGATTCTGCTTGTTCACAGCAGGTGTTCATCATTAATGTTCAATCATCGCTTAATTAATTGCTTAATTATCTCATTAACTTTAACTCTGCTTCAGTGTTACTTTAACACTACTTAGAGAGGGACCAAATGTTATCTGAGCAGAGTTGATTTAACTCTGGGGTTTTTACTGTGTAGAAACAGAACAGGTAGAAACAGAATTCACTTTCTTATATTCACAATCAGACTTCATGAATATACCAAACCTGATGGGTATGTACTCCACTCGTCGTACGTGTCTTTGAGGAACTGAGGGGCTGCTGTACATTCTGAAAGCACTACACGGGCAGAAATGGAGGGCAGTGAAGCTTCATGAACAGCAGATGCATGGAACCTAAGCAGCAGTGAATTGAAATATAAAGCTCTTACACCACAGAGCAGCACAGACCTACTGGCTACGTGCTCCGCTTTGTGTTTCTGCCGCACTGGGACGGAGGGACTCCGCGTCGCTCCGGGTACATCAGGCCGTGAAGCCGACTGGGTTATGGTCCGGATGCTGTTGCCATGGCGGACGGGAGATTCGAAGTTGGTGACGCTTCCGTTGCGCCGCGGAGGAGAGGTGGAGCGAGCGGACGACTCCACACTAGTGATGTCGCTCTCCTGTTCCGGCTTTTTATCGCCGCCCTCAGGTGCCTGCAGACGTGCTGTAAATCACACATTTACACACCCAAATGTCCAGCCAACTGGTGACAAGCTGATATTGCCTTATGACGTTATATATTGTGAGTGCTTCACGCTCAGCAGCCTGAAATGCGCCCCAAAACGTTCCCTTGTATGCGAAATGAAGATGGTTTATAGACAAAGTACCTGCAGCTAACTGAAATACTTTCTTCTTGTCGTCTGTGCGCTCCTGCAACAGGAAATTTAATTAGCGTTATAAAATAAACTGCTGGAGAAATGAGATTATATGAAATCCAAAGACCTCATCCTGTTTCGCTCGGGTTCCTTATTGTAAATCACGGATCTGCTAAATGAACTGAAATGTATCATAATGATAATCCATTTCGAGTGACTCACGGTCTGCAGCTGCAGTCTCAGTTGGCTGTTGGTGACTTTGAGGGATCTAGCGATGGATTGAAGGTAGTAGATCAGCATACTGGAGGAGACAGTGACAAACAGCACAAGGTTGAGAGCAGTGAAGGCATTTGTCCTGCTTGTCTGGTCGAATTATGCTGGCTTGACTAAACCAACTTGCTGTTACTGTACGAGTAGAGCTTTTGGACTCTCTGACCACAGACCAAAACTTGTAAAAGCTTTCAATCAGCAAAGTCGTGAGGTGATGTTCTTCCTTATGTAATCAACCTAGACCTGTCAAGCGCTTGACATTTTTAATCTAATTAATTACATCATGATGTGGCAATCTATTTTGGCTGACAAATTAACTCCAAAAGACATCATATACATGTTACAAAAAGCTTCAGAAATAAATATTTTGGCCATAATTGGACCATAAAAGTTGAGTAAATGACTGAAATATCATTTTTGTCATTCATTCACTCATTCAAACGGTTGATTTGGATGGTTCTCTTCAGGCTTGTCGGCACTACACGAAATGAATGGTCCGCTGAATCGTTGGTTTCAACGCAGATTCAGAAATGAAACGCTGCGGTGAGTTGCGTGGAGATGAACTGTTCTGCTTTGACGTAATAGTTTCATTACCAAAATTGAACAAAATTGACAATATTGAGTCTAAAATTACACAATTTTAACTTCTTACTTACTGAACTGTTTAACGGTTAGTTCACCCAAAATTTAATGAAAAAAAAATTCAGAACACAAATGAAGATATTTTTGATGAAATCCGATGGTTCAGTGAGTCTCTATTGACAGCAAGATAAAATGACCAGAAAGATACTAAAACATATTTAAAACAGTTCAACGAGAATACATTGTGTGCGGCAAAATCACAAAATAATTGAGTTTTTTGGCTGATTTTAAAATACCGTTTCGAAGCTTTATCAATCTTTTGTTTCGAATCAGTGGTTCAGAGCGCCAAAGTCACGTGATTTCAGTAAACGAGGCTTCGTTACGTCATAAGTGATTCTGGCAGTTTGATATGTGAACCGAATCACTGATTCGAATCAAAAGATTCGTAAAGCTTCATGGATCAGTGTTTTGGAATCGTTCATCACTAGATATTGTTGAAAAGTCGTTATTTTGTTTTTTTGGCGCACAAAAAGTATTCTCGTCGCTTTATAATATTAAAGTTGAATCACTGTACTCACATGAACTGTTTTAAAAAATGTAAATTATCTTGCTGTCAATTGAGACTCACTGAACCATCGGATTTTATCAAAAATATCTTCGTCTTACAGGTGTAGAACGACATGAGGGACAGGAATTAATGACTGAAATTTCATTTTTGGGTGAACTAACACTTTAAAATCAGTAGGTTATCGCATTTGCACTTATTATGGGACATAAACAGCAGTTGTGTGATATTGCTTAACTCATATGATCTAAAATATGAAAAAAAAAAAAAAAACTAGGGCCCCAATATCTTGAATTTCAGGGAGTTTCTGACTGCATTCTACAGGCTCCATCATGCAGTGAGTTGTTGCTCAGTATCATATTCGTCATCAATCATCTGTATGAAATGTAGGATGAACTACATAAGTCTGGGGAGAAAAAATACCCGGTTTTCACATGGATCCCCATCTATTGATGAAAATTGGGGGTCATGTCTTTTATTCAGCAAGGAGACGATCAAAAGTGACATTTATAATGTCACAAACGATTTCTATTTCCAACAAATACTGTTCTTTTAAACTTTCTATGTATTCAACAAAGAATGACAAAGTTTTTTGATGATAATAAATGATTCTTGAGCATCAAATCATCATATCAGAATGATTTCCGAAGGATCATGTGACTCTGAAGACTGGAGTGATGATGCTGAAAATGCAGCTTTGATCACAGGAATAAATTACACTTTAAAATATATTCAAACAGTCATTTTAAATTGTGTATAATATTTCACAACAATACTGATAAATAAATGCAGCCTTGCATTTAAATAAATCACAGACCGCAAACATTTGAGCTGTAGTAGTAAAAATCCAGAGCATTTTAATTAATTTTTAGTCAAGGCTGCGTCGAGCCACCGTCAACATTTCTCTTGATGGGCTTTTATGTCCTAGTTATTTTCTGTGTGGTAATTAAGGTCAGTGTAGATAGAAGTACTTACAAGAGTAGAAGCAAAGCGGGCAGCACCACCACAGGACTGGTGACGTAACTCATCACTTTATTGAACCACATCGGGAAGTCGTTGGCAATGGTTTCAGAGATTATGTCGTAAATCTTCTCCTGGCCACTACGGAGCGACAGAGGAGATGCGAGGAAATGCCAAAAGCCATGTATTTTCATGTAAATTACAACAATTAACAACAACAACAACAACAAAGGCGTATTATACAGAGCTCTGGAATAATTGATTCTGTAATGTAAAATTTTTGTATATATCGTATTGACACTAAACTGTTTCAACCAGACAAACAATTTTCTTCATATCTCATATTACTTTACAGTCTCTTTCATGTAACATACCATTTCAACTCAACTCAAGTCATTTATTTAATTATTTTAGATTTGAGTCCACTGGGCATCACAGCAAAATAAACCACTTCAGGGTGATACAAGACTGGATTTGTTTAGCATTAAAGGGATAGTTCACCCAAAAATGAAATTTCTGTCATCATTTACTCAAGCTGTTCAAAACCATACTATTATTTTTTCTCCATACGGTGCCCCCTAACTGTTTGATCACAAACAATGGCTTGACATTAACACCCCTTCGAATGCATGTGTATTTCACTTTTGCGGGTTGAATTTTATTGGCTATATAATATACGCATATTCCTATTGTATTTTAAAAAATGCATATGAAATTGTAAACTAAGTGCAATGTAGTGTTGTCAAAAATCTTGATTTTTCGACACATACCAGTACTTAAACATCTGAAGCTCTTCCAATACTCATTTTCCTTAGAACTGACACACGACAGCAGCTGCTCTTCCTCTCTCTCTCATCTCAAACCCTCCTCCTCTCACTCACTCGTTTCATTTGCTCCGGATGAATATTGTTGCTGTTTCAGGGCTTGAATTTCGGTGAGGGATTGTGCGTATCGCGCATAATTTTACTCATTCCTGCAGATTTTGTGCTCACGCACACATAAAGCCGCCTCTCAGCACTAAATTGAGTTGTTTTTCGCTGCTTAAACAGTCAAATACACACAAATAACATCAAAATGCTGGTCTTGGTGAGTATTCACGTGAACACAGTCAGTTGTTTGAAGTGAACGTGAACAGAAAACGCATGTGTAACAGTATAATGGATCCGTAAGCTCTTAAAGTGACAGCAGCCTAATAAACCTGCTGCCGAATGATGAGATAATATTAAAAATATCTATACGGCAGCTTTTCCTCATGGTTTCAATGTCAAAATTGTGGCCAGTGGAAATGCTGAGTGGCTAACTTTGGAAAATCACTAGACAAAAAGCTCATGTCAAGCCCTGGTTACAAACATTCTTCAAATATATATATTTTTTGTGTTCAGCAGACCAAAGAAATTCATACAGGTTTGGAACAATTTGAGGGTGAGTAAAGGAAGACAGAATTTTTATTTTTGGGTGAACTATCCCTTTAATGATCAGCTGACTGTAAACTAGCGCTGCACGATTAACCGCGATCTTATCCCTAAATGACAAAGATTCTCCTGTGTCTGTTAAACCTTTGACAAAATCACAGCAGAACATTCAACTCTGCGTTTGCCCTTGTCGCTGATTCAGAGAGCAGTTGTCATGTATAGGTCTTTTCAACCACACAGTATCATTACTTCTGTTACAAATATTCTTATAATCACAGATGTACAGGGATAAAACTTTACAGCTCAGATATAAACACTGATGTCTACAAATGCGATCAAAATAGAACAAATCACATTTTGACAGTAACTTGGCGCTGAAAGGGATAGTTCTTAAAGGGATCTTCTTTCAGACAAACACAATCAGAGATGTATTTAAAAATATCCTTAGTCCTCCAAAACTGATAATGGTTGTGAATGGGGGTGCTGCATTTTGAAGTATAAAATAATATATCCATCCATAAAAAAAGTAATCCATATGGCTCCAGAGGGTTAATAATTTGGATTTATAAAGTTTTAAATATGGATATTTTTCTTACAAAAATGCACCACTCTGCTTCAGAAGGCCTTTATTAACCCTCTGGAGCCGTATGGATTACTGTTTTTATGGATGGATACATCAAAACACTGGCCCTCCATTCAC
The DNA here is from genome assembly GCA_038088235.1 of Zacco platypus. Lineage (NCBI taxonomy): Eukaryota > Metazoa > Chordata > Actinopteri > Cypriniformes > Xenocyprididae > Zacco > Zacco platypus. The sequence continues at coordinate 43,862,590 of CM076085.1, read as the reverse complement.
AACCATTATAAACCTTGGAGGACTAATGATACTTTTAAACATAACTGAGATTGTGTTCATCTGAAAGAAGAAATACACATCTAGGATAGCTTGAGGGAGAGTAAATCATGGTGTCACGATCATCAGTTGAAGTGCCCGCTATAACCACAAGAGGGCACTTCATCACGGACTCTACACCACTCACTCACTCATCCATTAAACGCAAACTACATTTCCCAGAAGCCCCGTACCAATCACTGATTACCTCAACCAGCTGCAGCTCATCACCCAGACTATTTAAAGGACATTCAGCCTCGCATACATTGCAAGGTCTTGATCTACTTCTGGTTATCATTTCTGAGCGTTATTCAGTGTTTATTTTCCTTGTTTTTGATTCTGCCAGTTTTTTTCTGATTGTTCTCTGCCTGCCCCTTGGATTTATTGCCAGGTATTATTGGACTGTTTGATTCTCGCTGCCTGCCTCGATCCTGTTTGCCTGTCTAACGATTACGACTCTGCCTTTCCTCTGACATTCCCGTTCGTGGGTGTTTGACCCTGCCAGTATGACTACCCTGTTTGTTAATAAAGCTGTGGATCTCAATCCGCTGACTCATCATTACACATGAGATCATTTTCAGTTTTGGATGAATTATCCCCTTTGTTGCGTTATTGAATCATTAATTCAAAAAGGTCGTTCAAAAACGCTGATTCATCCAGTAATGAAACAAATGAATTATTTATGATAGAATCATTAACTGAATCATTCACTCAAACAGTTTTTTTTTAAATAATTAATTCAGATTAAACATTTTTAAATAGACTGCAGCAATTAATAATTTTTCAGAACCTGTAAACTATATGTTATTTTGTTTAGTCCTGATCTTCAATCATGATCTCTGATACTATATGATACTATATTCTAACCCTTACTTACAGAAAGCATTTTTTATTAATTGCAGAAGATTTGATTTCATATATGCAATTTACAATGTAGCATCTATGCAATTTCTTTGCTAGTCACTAAACAAAAGGGCAAAAAAAGGTGACAAATTCCAAAACTTAGTATCATCCCAAAATCAATATCGCTGTGTTGCCCAAGTAATGATTGTCTAACCAGAGCAATGTTTTGATACTGTAACGGAGTCGACACTGTTTAAAGGTGGTCAACCACGAGTTGCTTACTTCTAGTTGCACATCTCTGAGATACGTGAAAGTGTTTCAGAATCCCCAAAAATGATATACATCACCTTGAATGACATTAGATTTAAACGCCGCCCCACATTGGACAGTTTTATTTACCTGAATGGTCCACAGTACTGAGACGGCCGGTACCTCACGATGGCAAAAATGGTCGGTAACATACACAGGAAAAGCATGAAGAGAAGCATGGCCAGATAGAAGTTATTTGATCTGTGAAATTAAAATAAATTTCAATTAAAAACAATCCCAGTAATGTATGAACTCAGATACACGATGAAACTACAATGATTTGACTGTTTCATAACATCTGATGATAAGGTTTACTCTCCACGCCTGCAGTGAGATGATTCCTTTATATCGTACCAAACCCAGCAGTATCGTTGGAGATGATACATGTTTAGGCTACACGGTAATGTTTCGCCTCTCATCTGCGACTGACTGATAAAGCTTCGATGAAGATGCAATTGCATTAATCTTAAAGAGAGACGCTTTGACCAACACAGTCGCTTGTATGCACTGCTATCTTCTGTACTCAGCACACTGGAAAATGAGAGGGATTTGGATTCAGTGAAGCAGGGAACAAAAGCGTACCATTCAGAGAGTCCCTGATCCGTACACTGAATGCTCGCCAATTTTAAATTAATCTCACAGCTCGTAAAAAACGAAAATTGTTTCACATTCCAGCTCTTGTCAGAGGAATTTACACTTTTGATCTTCAAAAACATTGTTTTAACAGCAAAAGAAACAGATTGGAGAGGCTTTCGAGCTAAGAAATCACAATTCTTCATTTCAATTTAAGCCTGTCAAACTTGGTTCAGGTTAAAGTGGTGAAAATCAAGTTTTTAAATGTTGTTTATATGTCTATGTGGTGTTTTTAATATGCTTTACGACAAACCATGCGCAAATTCATCGACGCCATCGATGAGGATTTTCTCCTAAAACTAAAGACATTCTCAAAAAATTTGATTTGAAATTCCTGGTGTCACAAACTATATTGTAACCAATCACATCAAAGTGGGGCGGGGTTTAGCATATCATTAACTATGGCTAAGTCTCAAGAGAAGCCAGGTTATCGCGATTATTTTTTATGCGCAGCTTGTCAGTGAAGTGCGGCTCCAAATGCTGATCCGTCTGAAAGCACTGCGAGTTTGAGTCGCTTATAATGTGCTTTTGAAAAAGCAACACGTGTCAAACATCTTTCCAGACGTGAGAAGAGTTTATTAACATCTTGTCCAATAAAACATTTAATAACATGTTTTGACTCCAAACTCACTTCATAACAGTTGAGCTTCTGTGAGATGATGTGATTCTTACACAGAATAAGGCAGTCGTGTGTTTATTAGTCATGTTTCAAGTGTTTCAATCTTCTGTTTATTCAGCTACAGCGACATGTGTTATCTTCTTCTGCTGCAGAGCATATTGAGTTTCTGCGCAAGAGCGCCCTCTGGCTTTCAGATGGAGAAGCATTTACTACTGATCACAGAGCCGTACAGCTCAGTAAGTCTAAGTTTAACGTAAAATGTGTTTTAAGTCCTGCGTAGACTTAATACCCGTCGCACTATTGGGGCGTAGCACACGTCAGAGACTAAATCTTTCGTCTAGTCAAAGGTGTAAAGTGAGAAGTCTTGACTTGTTTCCATGATGAAAATAAATAAAAATAAAAATGTTGGTGCGTCTGGTATACACTCGATCAGCAGGCTGTCGTTTTTCAGAGCTGTCCTCAATACTAAAGGTGGCTTGGGATTATCAGCAAAATTTGAAAGCGTTATTAAAATATAACTCGATAAATTTGTGTAGGTTACTCTGTACACCGCGTATAACTTGCTCCATAAGTTTGTACACGGTGTAAACAGCTGTTATCTTTTCCCAGATGTCTTGTTTTTTTTTATTCGTTACTGAATTGTTTTGCTTGAATACCAAAAAATGCGGATACTTACTGAATAACGATAATTTTTTCTTTTTTTACAATCTAAGTAATTTAATTTTTTTTTTCTGGCTCAACAGTAATTTTTCATCTATTCGTTGGAGCCAATAAATTCACATTTGTAACCATAGTAACGCGAACGGTGTCTCAACTAACAGTGCGGTGGAACATATTAGCGTGTGCGCGCATCGTCTACGCCAGTGCTTCCCAAACTGTGGGCCGCGGCCCCCCGGTGGGCCGTAGTGGTATTGCAGGGGGGCAGTAGCTAGTCCAAATCAATATATTAAAATAATTTAAATATTCCGATTGTTCTAAAATTTGATTTTTTTGAAAGTATGTAAGGTTAGTGTTATGGATTTAAATATATTTGTAAAGAATGTTTACATCATAGTTCTCATAATTCACATGAAATTCTTACAAACTTGTTAATAAATGTATTTGTAGGTAGATGTCGGTATATATTTTTTAACGGCGGGGTCGTGGAGCTTTTGCAATGTATTTGGGGGGCCTTACCCCTGAAGGGGTGATTCTGGAATCCACTGCCGCTTCAATATATATATATATATATATTTTGAGCGATTTATCACGAAATTATCTTTCTAAATATTGAATTATTTAGAATGACTAACTTCAACTTATGTTAAAGCCTTTAATTTCCTTTTCATTTTCAAACACTAGAAAATACTGATGTATATTGTCTGTACCTCTGACTGAGAGAAAAGTACAACTTATCAGTAAGTTTCCTGTTCAGAGCAGAGCTCAGATCAACTTCAGCCTTGAAGAAACTGTGAATCATGTGTATCTTTGTATGTGCGCTCAGTGTTCTGTACAGGTCTGTTATGGGCACTGGTGGACTGTTGTCATCTGGACTGGAGACCTGAAGGTGCCTAGGCCTGACCTAGAAGGACATTCTGTGCCTAAGTTCAGGGTCCGATCGTCAGCATCATAATGGAAGGAGATATGCTTCTGACTATCTGTCCATGTGTGGAAAATTACCAGTTTTGTCTAGTGTTCTTAACCAATCAGTATCTTAGTAATGACGTAGTTAGTGGACTCTGTTAGAGTATAATTGTTGTGGAAATGTGAATGTACGAAGAGAGAGAGGGGCCTACGAACTCCTTGTGAGACTTGAAGCTGCTTTTGCTGATGAAACTATTCTTTATTAAAAATTTTCTTCAATTAATTTTTTAAACTCTGACTCCAGGTCTTCATTTATCATATCTGGTCTTTTGGGTCTTTAACTGTAAAATCCCCTACACCCCTCTTAAGTTTGGGAAGTTCTGGTCTACGCTAAGCGTATCTGCGTCTAGTCGTAGTTTTCGATGGTGCAGCAGGTGTTAATATTCATTGGAAAGCTGGACGTAACTAAATCCAGCGTAGAGCTTACACCCAACTTTTTATCGTCCAGCTGGTGCGACCGGCCCCTGACAAGCTGCGCATTAAATAATCGTGTGCGATTTAATCGCGATAAATCATGCAGGCTTAATATTCATATTCAAATTTCTGATCTAGCCAAGTGAGAAGTGTGACAAATGAAAACATCTGTTAAAACAATTACAAGCTAGAATATAAAATAAGGTAATTGGCTGATATTAAGTTAGTCAAACTATACTATAATTAGTAATATAATTACTATAATTATATATATATATATAAAATATAAAAAAACAAATAAAATATTTCTTGATTTAAACATTCTTGGAAACATTTTGGATAATTTGAGTACACAAAAAAATAGTTTTTTTTGGATATTTTAATCCAAAAATCAAAAATTCTACATATTGTGCCTTAAAACCTTTTTCAATAGAGAAAAAAAAAGATGAATGAGCTAAACTACTTTGATCCCAGCATTATGTAATTAATATAATAAAGTAATTAAAAAAAAAAAAAATATATATATATATATACATATATATATATATATATATATATATATATATAATACAGAATAACTTTACATTTCTACAAATGTGTGGAATTTGGCTGATCATCGCTGATCATCTTTCCCTCTTGTAAAAATTACAAACTAATAATAAATAACAAAACCTGGAAATATGAGGAAAATTCAAGAACTATTTAATTTTCAAATGAATAAATAATATCAACATATTTTACATTTCAAGGAAATGACAGCCCCAGAACAATTCAACAGCTCTAAACTGTTTTAAGTCGAGTCCCAAAAACACACGTCGCAGTAATCACAAACAAATAGAAATCACGAAAGAAATTAATTGCATCCTGCTCAACTGACCCAGGGATTTATGAAACCAATGCTTTATTTTCATCATTTAGCAGATGCTTTTATCCAAAGTGACTTACAAGGGGAGCAATTAGGGGTTAGGTGTCTTGCTCAAGGGCACTTTAGTCACTTTAAATAGTTTTGTTACATTGTAAGCAAACGATCGTCCCAGGTCAGCTGCACTCGTATCATATCCTCGGCAACTGAACCTCTCATGACCTCATTCTGCCTCACTGACCTGGAGGCCTTAAAGACCTGCTGATGGGGGACGTTACAGGTCAGCACAGCCCAGCTGCGCAGGTACATCAGCCCAATGAGCTTCAGGACGTTAAATGCGGGCAGACAGGGTGAAAAGAATGCTCCCATCCTACAAGGAGAGAGAAAGACAGGAAAGATTTATTTCCCCTCTTAAAGGAGTTCTGCTTGTGCACATAGAGCTCCAGAAAAGTCATTATTGTGGGATTACAAAGCTGAAGGGCAATGGAGCACCACGGCAATAGGACAGTTTATGGCAGATATACAGTAGATAGATAAGATTAATAATTCACAGAGATATAGTGTTTTAAATTAGGACTGTGTGTATCACAGCAGTCACAATAAATGAAAAATAATCATTGCAATGCATTTCTTTTTATATTATAATCATGATCATGTCATAGTACTGATAATTGGATAAATCATCGCTTACCATATCATTCCCTGGTTGTATATCAGATGAAGAACATTTTCAGCTATTTTAAATTCACCATATTCTGGCTGTAAAGGAATATAATTTATGTTATAGAACACACTGTTAGAAATTGCTGTTAATTTAAGGCAAATTTTCAACAGTATAATCCTGTTCTGTTCAAAAGCAGTACATTACTGTTTTTTTTGTGTGTGAAATGACGTAGACAAAATATAACAGCATTTTACCGTATTTACTGCTCGAAGGAAATAAATCAGTACTTTACAGTATTTTCAGAACAGAAAACTGCAGTTAGCACACATGGATTTTCAACTGTTTTTCTTCTGATATTTTTTTTTTTATCATTGGGTTCATTTAAACACTGAATCCTTTTTGCTAGCAGTGCACTACTCAATAGCTTATACAATACCATGTAGCATATTTGTATTATTTACACTAAAATCCTGCAAATATGCCCTTTTGTGAAGAGCTGAAAATAAACATCCACAAACTATAAATGTGTTTCTCAGAATTTTACTGTAAACTGTAGAAACAGATTTATGCTGTATTTGCAAAAACAGTAGCTAATTGTAAATTTCACCAACAAGAAGACACTGTTAATTTAACAGTAACTTGCTGGCAACCGTGCTGCCAGTTCTTGACTGTTTTTTAATAAACAGTAGCCAACTGTAAATTTCACCAACAGTAAGATACTGTTATTTTACAGTATCTTGCTGGCAACCGTGCTGCCAGTTCTTGACTGTTTTTTAATAAACAGTAGCCAACTGTAAATTTCACCAACAGTAAGATACTGTTATTTTACAGTATCTTGCTGGCAACTGTGCTGCCAGTTCTTGACTGTTTTTTAATAATCAGTAGCCAACTGTAAATTTCACCAACAGTAAGATACTGTTATTTTACAGTATCTTGCTGGCAACCGTGCTGCCAGTTCTTTACTGTTTTTTTAATAAACAGTAGCCAACAGTAAATTTCACTAACAGTAAGATACTGTTATTTTACAGCATCTTGCTGGCAACCGTGCTGCCAGTTCTTTACTGTTTTTTTAATAAAAAGTAGCCAACTGTAAATTTCACCAACAGTAAGATACTGTTATTTTACAGTATTTTGCTGGCAACCGTGCTGCCAGTTCTTTACTGTTTTTTAATAAACAGTAGCCAACTGTAAATTTCACCAACAGTAAGATACTGTTATTTTACAGCATCTTGCTGGCAACCGTGCTGCCAGTTCTTTACTGTTTTTTTAATAAAAAGTAGCCAACTGTAAATTTCACCAACAGTAAGATACTGTTATTTTACAGTATTTTGCTGGCAACCGTGCTGCCAGTTCTTTACTGTTTTTTAATAAACAGTAGCCAACTGTAAATTTCACCAACAGTAAGATACTGTTATTTTACAGTATCTTGCTGGCAACCGTGCTGCCAGTTCTTTACTGTTTTTTAATAAACAGTAGCCGACTGTAAATTTCACCAACAGTAAGATACTGTTATTTTACAGTATCTTGCTGGCAACCGTGCTGCCAGTTCTTTACTGTTTTTTTAATAAAAAGTAGCCAACTGTAAATTTCACCAACAGTAAGATACTGTTATTTTACAGTATTTTGCTGGCAACCGTGCTGCCAGTTCTTTACTGTTTTTTAATAAACAGTAGCCAACTGTAAATTTCACCAACAGTAAGATACTGTTATTTTACAGTATCTTGCTGGCAACCGTGCTGCCAGTTCTTTACTGTTTTTTAATAAACAGTAGCCGACTGTAAATTTCACCAACAGTAAGATACTGTTATTTTACAGTATCTTGCTGGCAACCGTGCTGCCAGTTCTTTACTGATTTTTAATAAACAGTAGCCAACTGTAAATTTCACCAACAGTAAGATACTGTTATTTTACAGTATCTTGCTGGCAACCGTGCTGCCAGTTCTTTACTGTTTTTTAATAAACAGTAGCCAACTGTAAATTTCACCAACAAGAAGATACTGTTATTCGTGACCCCTTTAAGGAACAATTATCTCCATGTCGTAATAAACAGCACATCACAGATGATGATGGAAAAACTTAAAAGTGATGGGATCAGTGTACTTTTTCCATCTTAACAGGTGAAGATTAAAAGCAGTTATTGTTCACAAATCTGCTTGAAAAGCCTCTCAAAGTGTGTTTTTGAACAGAAGTGCCAGACTTACAAACTTGCTCTCCAAGTCCCAACAGCAGCAGTCACTCAAGTATCGAACCACCAGTCCCCGGATAAAATCAATGAGCAGGATACTCGCCACCGTGAAGATCATATCAATGATGGAGAGCTTTAACATCTCCTGTAAATAAGATAAATAAAATAAACAGCCTACATTTACCTGCAATTTTACCCCTCCATCAGTATCTCCAAGCAGGACGCTAAATCAGATCTTTGGATTTAAACCAAGAGAAAGACAAATCTGACAGCGGTTTCATTAAATGAAAGCCGGGCTGTACATTCCAACCCACACATCTAATCTATATTCTTCTCCTCCAGAAAGAAACGTTGATACTGTTTGTCACAATAATGCCTCTGTATAATGTTTCTGTATGGATCTCAATAGAAACAACATCGAGTGTGTCTCCAGTGACCCCACAAAAGTATTTGGCCTCTTAAGTCACAGTTTGCATTATACAGGGTTGGGGAGTAACAAAATACAAGTAACTTAGTTACGTATTTGAAATACAAAATTTGAGTAACTGTATTTCATTACAGGTACATTTTAAATGGGTGGTAATCAGATTACAGTTACATCTGAAAAGTGTTTTAGATTACCAAAGTGATTACTTTGAATTTTAATGTCATTTAAACAGCGATTGGTGATTCTCTGACTCTGACCGTCTGAAAAAGCGGAGTTAAGTTTCATCAACATTTTAATACTTTTAAGAGGGATCATAAAAATGTTGTTATTTTTATTTAGTTCTGTCCTGAACAAGACAAAATGACTGAATTTATAAAAAAAAATTGCCCAACTGTCAGTTAACTGTCCTGTCATGACCTGATGATCCACGACTGTTTTCATGTTTTGTGAGTCATTTTATAATTCACTCGTCACTGCAACTTTTTCTCACAATTTGTTTTTTTCCCTCACAATTGTGAGTTTGTATCTCACAATTCTGACTTCTTTTTCTCAGAATTGCGAGATTTAAACTCACAATTGCAAGTTATAAAGTCAGAATTGGGAGATAAAAACTTGCAATACTGACTTTTTTTCTTGCAATTGTGAATTTAGTATGTGAGTTTATATCTCATAATTCTGACTTTTCTCAATATTGTGAGTTTATATCTCATAATTTTGACTTTTCTCAATATTGTGAGTTTATATCTCATAATTCTGACTTTTCTCAATATTGTGAGTTTATATCTCATAATTCTGACTTTTCTCAATATTGTGAGTTTATATCTCATAATTCTAACTTTTCTCAATATTGTGAGTTTATATCTCATAATTCTGACTTTTCTCAATATTGTGAGTTCATATCCCATAATTTTGACTTTTCTCAATATTGTGAGTTTATATCTCATAATTCTGACTTTTCTCAATATTGTGAGTTCATATCCCATAATTTTGACTTTTCTCAATATTGTGAGTTTATATCTCATAATTCTAACTTTTCTCAATATTGTGAGTTTATATCTCATAATTCTGACTTTTCTCAATATTGTGAGTTTATATCTCATAATTCTGACTTTTCTCAATATTGTGAGTTTATATCTCATAATTCTGACTTTTCTCAATATTGTGAGTTTATATCTCATAATTTTGACTTTTCTCAATATTGCGAGTTTATATCTCATAATTCTGACTTTTCTCAATATTTTCAGTTTATATCTCATATTTTTGATTTTTCTCAATATTGCGAGTTTATATCTCATAATTCTGACTTTTCTCAATATTTTCAGTTTATATCTCATATTTTTGATTTTTCTCAATATTGCAACTTTATATCACGCAATTCTGAGGGAAAAAGCCCGAATTGTGAGATAAAAACTTGCAATGACCTTTTTTGTGTTTGTTCCACACTTATTAGTATTCCAAAGTAATCTAAAGTATTTAGATTAAGTTACTAAACTTGAGTAATGTAACGAAATACGTTACAAATGACTTTTTGAAGCATGTATTTTGTAATCTGTAGTGAAATACATTTTAAAAGTAACCGACCCAGCCCTGGCATTATATAACATAATATCAAATCAAATGGCATTTATTTCAAGAAATATAGCAAATTTCAGTCAAAATTAGGGTTGTTAGGTTTCAAAATATGAAACAATATTGTTTAAAATGAAAACGCCTCTGCTTGTCAAACATGCTCATTTGTTAATCTAGTGAAACTACATCAGCGATGAAAAAGTGGCTCAAAAAAGTGGAACTATTTCTCAGAAAAATCTTTTTTGCCACTTAGTTTGATATTTTGTATCTAATTCAATGAATTAAGCAGAGGACTCTGCCAACTGAGTGGATGCCAGCAATGATTTCCATGTGAAGGAGTACCTGACCGACATATGTTTCCCAGCAGGGGTCTTGCTGTGATCTGGTGTTGTACTCATAGAGGACGGTCTGGTTTAGCAGAGACTGCATTCTCATTGGCTGTCTGGAGGATGTGGTGCTCTTGATAGTGGTCACGCTGTTGTTGAGGTCCAGAAGAGTCATGGTCAGTGTGCTGTTCCTCTGCTCCGTCATATCCGGGACAATGGTGGACAGGTTGTCCTCAGTAGGCTGGGAAATGGTCGCTAGGTACGATGTTGAGTCAGACAGGTTTCCTGCACCCACAGGAATCTAGAATCAATCAAAAATGTATGATTCACGTTAATTTTTTTGGGTTACATTTAATTTTTCTAACTAAAGAATGGTGAATAATATTTTCATTGTACAGAAATTTGACGTTTAGGGCCCTATCATAATCCAGGTGCAAGCATTTTTTGCAAGTTTCAGCCCGACTCAGTTATGGACGTGCTGGTCTAAAAACGAGGTGTGTTCAGGTGCATTGTTGGCGTATTGCTATTTTGAGGCATTGACCAACAAAAACCTGCTCTGAAGTCAATGCCGCAGTATTTTTTGTTATTTAAAGGCGTGTTAGTAATAAACGGCTATAGGCGGGTGCACAACACTCAAAACAACAAGCACACAAACATGCCAAATATTAAAAATAAAAGGATTCCTCTCTAGAGAAGCGTTCAGTCTTCCCGCTTGCAAATTCCGCCATGTAAATGGTGTAATAAACACACAAATTCTACGTCTGGGATCATGTAGAGTCTTTGAAGCTGCACTGAAACTGACATTTGGACCTTCAAGCTGTTGGAGAAATGTTTTCCTCAAAAACCTTCATTTCTTTTCGACTGAAGAAAGAAAGACATGAACATCTTGGATGACATGAGGCTGAGTAAATTATCAGGAAATATTCATTCTGAAGTGAACTAAACTAAAAGTAAGTAGAGTTGCATGATTTAGGAAAACAAAAATCTAATACATAATAAATGATATAGCAGACAAAATAGTAAATTATAACTATTTTAATATTTCATTTTAAAAGAAAAGAAATTATTGTACAGCAGAACTGAAAATCAGAAGATAACAGTGACTCACAGCAGAACTCATACTGTTGACTTTATCCAGCAGGGCAATAATCAGACTGTAGAGGTTTCCAAGGTACAACACCAGAACTCTAAACAAAAAACGGCATTTTAATAAACAAAATAGAGCAATAACAGAGTTCAAACAGGGATTTTCTTACCTGGCAAGCTGGAAGCGGAGACTTGTTCTGGGGTGGTACATCTCCAACTGGGATACCAGCTCAAAGGCTGAAGGAGCGATCATGGTGATGAGGGACACCACCACACTCACCTGATGAAGAAACACAACACAAACACTAATACTAGATAAAACATCTGGATGTGGCAGACATCAGAAGAATTAAAATGGAAGAAGATGAAAAAGGAGGGAAGAGAACTAATTAGATAATAATAATACTAATGTATATAATAAACATAAATAATAATGTGAAGAAAATTAGACAAATAAGTAGAATTAAAAAATGTATAATAATATGAAGTATTAAATAAATAATTGTAATAACGAGGTGAAAAGTTAACAAAGATTAAATATTATTATATAATTATTATTTATTATAAGCCACATTAATTAGTATTCTTATTCTTATTATTATAAATTAATTCTTATTTCAATTAATAAATGCGGTGTATAATTAAAAAATATTGAGATGAAGAAAATAAGATGACTAAGGAAAAATAATAATTAAAAACAATATGAAGAAGAAATGTTGAATAAGTAGAAGAATTAAATAATAATTAAATAATAATAATAATAATAATGAGATGAAGAAAATAAGATGAAGAAAAAAAATTAAAGGAGATGTAGTTGAATAATTAAATAAGAATATAAAAATATTTTTTGGAAATTATTTAAATTATTTTTTCAAATTATATAATTATATAATTATTTCAAATTATTTAGAATAATTAAAATAATTATAATGGCGAATAATAATAATAATAATAATAATTAAATATTACTACTACTAATAATAATAATAATAATAAAATAAGATAAGGAAAATAAGATGAATAAGAAAAAATAATTAAAGAAGAATTCATAAATAATAATAATAATAATAATAATAATAATAAATAAAAAAGGGGCGAGTAATGAAATAATGAGATGCAGAAAATAAGACGAATAAGAAAAAATAATAAAAGAATTAAATAAACAATAACAAAAACAATAACAAATATTAAAAATAAATGAAAAATAATAATGAGATGAAGAAAACAAGACGTATAAGAAAAAATAATAATGCAAGAAAAAGTAGAAGAATTAAATAAGAATGAATAAATAATAACAAAATATGGCGAATAATTAAATATAATGAGATGAAGAAAACAAGATGAACTTTTCTATATAGAACTTTTCTATATAGCGTCTGTCTCCAAATGCATTTCAGGACACAAAAACGTTCCTCGTTCTTCTCCCAGAGAGTTAGCTCCGGTTTCTCTTGCTCTAGTTTCTGAGAACGATCCACCACAAAGTAGATGATGTAGATGCTGCCGGCCAATGACAGCAGGACCAGAATGTTCGCCAGAATCCGCAAACTGATCAGTACGGCTCTGTTGGGAGAGAAGACGAACTTAACGATGAAAAACACAGATCTGTCTTTGTTATATAATGAACCTCCAGTTACAAAGATAAATAAATCAAGATCCTGTATCATCCTGAAGGGATTTATATTACGACAATGAACTGGACTGTACATGAACTATTGATCAGTGACAATTATTTCATGTGGGAAGAAAGAAGAGAAAGAGTGGTTTACTGCCATTATGCAAACATATTCGTATAATATTGTTGTTGACCAATCAGAATCAGATATCAGTATAGAAAGATGAGAGAGATGAGCAATAATAAAGTTGATTTTATGAGTATTTTATTTTATTTTATGAGTTTATGACTAATAACCCGCCCCAAAATACTTCAATAAAAGCTTTTCTGACTCCATGTTCCTGATTCAGTGACTGAACACATGAATTTCAAGCATTATAACAGGGTTTCTTTCCCCTACTGCTTCGGCTGAACACGGAATCAATAAACAAGCCCTTTCCGCACTTCATTTCCCAGTTTGCCTGACGTGTTTCATCACAGCAAGTGAGTCTTCAGAAATGTTCGGTCATCATATTCGAAACTCTACAGAGATATATAAGAAATTAATCTATGAAAATATCTCATGTAAGACATGTCTGGGTTCGTATTTATTCTGTAAAAATAATTATAATTAAAAATTTTTTATTAAGTTAAAGATGCCAAGTCATTATTATGAGATGTTAAGTCATTATTATGAGATGTTAAGTCGTTATTATGAGAAAGTTTCTAAAAAAAAATTTTTTTTTGATTAAGTTAAAGATGCTAAGTCATTATTATGAGATACTAAGCCATTATTATGAGATACTAAGCCATTATTATGAGATAATAAGCCATTATTATGAGATGCTAAGTCATTATTATGAGATACTAAGTCATTATTATGAGATACTAAGTCATTATTATGAGATGCTAAGTCATTATTATGAGATGTTAAGTCATTATTATGAGATGTTAAGTCATTATTATGAGATACTAAGCCATTATTATGAGATAATAAGCCATTATTATGAGATGCTAAGTCATTATTATGAGATACTAAGTCATTATTATGAGATGTTAAGTCATTATTATGAGAAAGTTTCTAAAAAATATTTTTTTTGTTTAAGTTAAAGATGCTAAGTCATTATTATGAGATGTTAAGTCATTATTATGAGATGTTAAGTCATTATTATGAGATAATAAGCCATTATTATGAGATGTTAAGTCATTATTATGAGATGTTAAGTCATTATTATGAGATGTTAAGTCATTATTATGAGATACTAAGTCAATATTATGAGATGTTAAGTCATTATTATGAGATACTAAGTCATTATTATGAGATGTTAAATCATTATTATCAGAAAGTTTCTAAAAAAATCAAAAAAATTGTTTTTGATTAAGTTAAAGATACTAAGTCATTATTATGAGATACTAAGTCATTATTATGAGATGTTAAGTCATTATTATGAGAAAGTTTCTAAAAAAATCAAAAAAATTGTTTTTTTGATTAAGTTAAAGATGCTAAGTCATTATTATGAGAAAGTTTCTCATTATTATGACTTACGCAATTTTTTTCTCCACAGTGGCGGGAACGGGCTTCCATAAAGTTTAGCTATGATAATCTACACAAAATGTTAGCACAACCCTGTGTGTGCATGGGTGTCGCATTCCAGCAAAATAATAATCGGCTTTAATGTGTGAGCAGGTCTGATGGCAATTTAGGTGCCGTCATCCGCCTGCAGTAAAAGGCCGTTTGTATGAAATACGGCGGGATGTTCGCATGTTCTGCTGCGATTGCATTGGAACGGGGAGGAGATGTGTAAATCAGAGCAGTGTGAGGCAGTATTACAAGCTCCGTGACAACAGCCCGAGATAGAGAGGAACAGCACATCACTGTAAGTCACTTACTGATACCATCATTCCCACCCTCAAAAGCCAGTTTTGTTAAACATGCACTTCTGAGGAAGTTTGGAGAAAACACTTGGTCAGCACTTAGGGTTTTGTTGATAATGGAAACACAAATAAAGAAGGAAAAACTTGCAAGCTTGTGTCTTTCTTCTTCTCTTGCTCTTCTACAATGGCCTCCTAAAAAAAAATAAAAAAGTAATAAAACATTTTGTGGCATCCAAAACATAATCCAAAACACATAAAGCATTAATCATAAATTCTGCCAAATAGGTACTATAGTTACTTCAGTAAATTGTGGTACTGTCATAAAAAAAGAAAGAAAATGAAAATGATTTTGAACAGTTAACCAATATGATAATGATACCTATCCTGATCTAATTAAAGGGTTAGTTCACCCAAAAATTAAAATTCAGTCATTAATTCCTCATGTCGTTCTACATCCATAAGATCTTCGTTCATCTTCAGAACACAAATGAAGATATTTTTGATGAAATCCGATGGTTCAGTGAGTCTCTATTGACAGAAAGATAATAAACACTTTCAGATGAACAGAAAGACACTAAAACATATTTAAAACAGGTCATGTGACTACAGTGGTTCAACCTTAATATTATAAAGAGACGAGAATACTTTTTGTGCGCCAAAAAAACAAAATAACGACTTTTCAACAATATCTAGTGATGGACGATTCCAAAACACTGCTTCATGAAGCTTTATGAATCTTTTGATTCGAATCAGTGATTCGGAGCGCCAAAGTCACATGATTTCAGTAAACGAGGCTTCGTTACGTCACAAGTGATTCGAAATTTCAATAGTTTACGTGTTTGATACGTGAACCGAATCACTGATTCAAAACAAAAGATTCGTAAAGCTTCATGAATCAGTGTTTTGAAATCGTCCATCACTAGATATTGTTGAAAAGTCTTTATTTTGTCGCACAAAAAGTATTCTCATCTCTTTATAATATTAATGTTGAACCACTGTACTCACATGACCTGTTTTAAATATGTTTCTGTTCATCTGAAATTGTAAATTATCTTGCTGTCAAAAGAGACTCACTGAACCATCAGATGTCATCAAAAATATCTTCATTGGTGTTCTGAAGATGAACGAAGATCTTACAGGTGTAGAACCACATGAGGGAGAGGAATTAATGACTGAAATTTCATTTTTGGGTGAACTAACACTTGAAATTAAATGACCATTTTATTTTAATTAACTGAATAATATTAGCTCAAAATGGCCAAATTGATACCTGACTGATTTATCGCTGTCATTAGTAGGAAGTATGATTATCATACATTTGAGGGTACGTTTAGACGATAATGATGCACTAAAAATGAAAATGTTCTTCCTTTGTACAGATGACAACGTTTCCCGTTCTTACGGATCTGCGGAAATGATTAAAAACGCTGTATTATTCATGCCGGACCAGTAGTTGGCGATGTCACTTTGTAAAGAAAGATTAGGCGTCTGCGCATACACTTTCTTTTACAGAGCACTTGCGCAAAACACCTTATTTTTACAGTTTACTGCACTTCTATATTCTTCTGATTATTTGCTGCTAATAAAGTGTCGTGCATTCACAGAAAACACATTACTTCCGCATTGACAAATAAGGAGGATAGAATAAAAACGTAATACACATGTGCATGTGTAGGACTCGTTTTCAAATGTTTGTGTTTTCAGGCCACCAAATCGCCATTGTCATGCAAATGAACCACATGCATAAAACATTTTCTGTTTTTAGCTGAAAACGATGTCGTGTGAACAGCTCCTGAGTCAAATGACAGCTTTTGCACTTTTAAAAACATGCAACATTTGCGTAGTGAACGATAATCTACATAAATAACTGGAATTTAGCGTAAAGACTCAAATAACATGTTTCCAATGTAATACAATGTAACGTATTTTCTTGTTTTAAGTTATTTTGTTCTGTTATTATGCTTGTTGTGCTCTGTTGACGTTGTAGAAGCAGATTGTGGCGGTTTGTCCCGCCCCTCCTTCACTGTGATTGGACGGCTGAATACAAAGTGACAGTGAGGAGCGCTGCGTTTTACCCAAAACTGAACATTCTTCAAGTCAAGGCGAACGGTAAAAAAATGAAATAGACGTTCAGAGCCTCATTATGCTTTAAAAACCAGGCGCTCCCATTAAAAACAATTGGAAAAATGTGCCAGCCTGAAGCTTTGGAGGACTCACGGCCTAACAGAAGAACAAAACCTCCCTCACAGGCAATGCTAAGCTGAATTAAAACAGGATGATCACTGACAATTGATCAGATTGTTTATTTCGGTCTGTAGGATGTGGGAGACGCTCACCCTGATGCTGTTGACGATGGCTGCCCCTTTACTCTCGGCCGCCTCAGGGTTCCCGATCAGGTAGTCCCACGCACAGAAGACACGCCAGCAGAAAGTGTAGTTCTCCTCGGAGGCGCCGGCTAAACTCGTGCGGGAGTTTTTAGCCATTCTGATAGAAAAGAGCATGTGAAGCTGCATTATGGAACTAGCAAGTTGCTTTTCCAAGGAATACAAATTGAGTTTTTCCTAAAGAATTTTCATGCAGGTATTTTGCATACCAGAGATCATGACTGCATAAAAATGACCTTAAAAACACCATAAATGTAGTCCATGTCGACCAGAACTTTGGTAAACCAGCTTCAACGGAAAATTCACTCCTTGGTTAGTTAAAGGGGACCTATTATGCCCCTTTTTACAAGATGTAAAATAAGTCTCTGGTGTCCCCAGAGTGTGTATGTTAAGTTTCAGCACAAAATACCCCACAGATCATTTTTTTGAGCATGTTAAAACTACTTTTTTGGTGTGTGTCCCTTTAAATGTAAATGAGCTGCTGCTCACGACCCCCTTTCAAGAAGAGGGCGGAGCTTCAAGAGCTTGTGTTCTGGCAGACCGACAACAACAAAACAGGACAATCTCACGCACTGAAAATGTCAGTAGTGGTGTTCAGCCTTATACGTTTCATTACAGGCGGTTTATTCTCGCACTGCGGACACACATCAGCGTTCAAACACCTTATAAACGAGAATTTTGCCTAACAGGTTCCCTTTAAAGTCATGGCTTGGGGAATTCATGAACTGAAAACACATATCGGACCAAATGCATATATGTGTATGTAAGCTGATCAGCGATTTCAAACAAAGCATTTTTCTAGTGGTGATTACTTTCTTAACAAAGTGATGAAGCTGTAGGCAAAAACTGCCATCCCAACCAGAAAATAGGCCAAGGGTAGTCTGTAACCAGCGCTGCCGATTTTACGCACATTGCCGTAGTAGCCGTAAAAAAGCACAGAGTACTGAAGATATCCCTGCAACACAGACAAAGAACAAAAGCACAAAATGGCAGATTGCACATCACAAATAAATTATTTGTGATTAAATCCCTAACAGTTACGCAGATAATATGTACAGCTCATTGGTAAAAAAAAAAAGAGAGATAATGGTCTTGCCCCCAGCGACCAGATGGTGTCCAGGTCTTGTGCGGAAGAAAGGTGCTCCTTGGGAATAGTCTTGCTGCGGGTGGTACCAAATGGAGCGCCGGCCAGGAGCTGATCGGACAGATTGGAGAGACAGAGGGAATGATAGAGGACAACAGATCATACCTGAGCAGAAATTGCTTTGTGTCTCTGCACAGGGAGTCAAATAAATCTAACCATATTTTCCATTTCCAGGCGTTGTGTGGTTTCAATGAAAGATGTTGTCTACAAATAATGTATGAACCTACGGCAGCATTTAAATATCTGTGCATGCTTTCTGAAATATTAATAAAGGAGAATAATGTCATAATGTATGATGCTCAAAGGCCAATTCACACTGCACCGACAGACGCCGGGTGAGGTTTTGTTGAATATTTGAGAAAAAAAGTCGAGTAGTGTCCGTCACTGGATGTTACCGTCTGTCTTTTAACATTTCTATTGCAAAAACATGTATTAAATGTTTTGCTGTTTACATTTTACCTCACTCTCTGTCTACGGTAAACTGAAGCTTCGTGCTGGAATCGACCCTTCGCAAAGCCCCGCCCCCTTTAGTTACTGTTGCTATGTCCGACAAGTCATGCACTCTCATGCCACACATCATGTTCTCACGCAGTGAAAAATACATCCTGGAGCAAAGAGGACACTGACAACACGTCGACAGACATATGAAACAGTTTCATATTTAATATCTCGTAATTTTTAAAGAATTTTTAAACACTAAATAGCGTCTAGTGTGTCTTTAATGTGTGGTGACAGATCGCTGTAGCTCCTCGTGAACCGATCATCTCTTCATACTAGTTCATTTATAGCATCAAATAAACATGAATGAACATCAGAAGGAATGTTGTTTCAAGAGACGTGAGGACACACAATTTATCAAGTTCAACTTCACCAACGTTAATCTACTAACTCCCCTGACTGCTTTGACGGACAAAATGGCGGATTCAGTCAAACTCCCTTTGCTCTGTGAACAGCACCCCCACCTTCTTTGATTTGATTGGCAGTCCCAATAATTTTGACATTGACGAGCGCTGTTAGACAGCTGAGACAGACTAAAAAAATGTTGTCATCCTCATAACATACAGAGTGTTGCGTAATGAAGTGCAGCGGAGTAGTGCGAGAATTTGGCGGGAGGGACTTCAACGGAAAATTCCCACCTTGGTTAGTTAAAGGGGACCTATTATGCCCCTTTTTACAAGATGTAAAATAAGTCTCTGGTGTCCCCAGAGTGTGTATGTTAAGTTTCAGCACAAAATACCCCACAGATCATTTTTTAGAGCATGTTAAAACTACTTTTTAGGTGTGTGTCCCTTTAAATGCAAATGAGCTGCTGCTCACGACCCCCTTTCAAGAAGAGGGCGGAGCTTCAAGAGCTTGTGTTCTGACAGACCGACAACAACAAAACAGGACAATCTCACGCACTGAAAATGTCAGTAGCAGTGTTCAGCCTTATACGTTTCATTACAGGCGGTTTATTCTCACACTGCGGACACACATCAGCGTTCAAACACCGAGAATTTTGAACCCCTCAATGTCTATAATGGTTACAGGCCTGCTTTTAAAGGGTCACGAAACCCTAAATCAAATTTTCTTTCAAGTTATGTGTGTTGAACAGCACAGAAGTCGATGTTACCATCCATTAAGTTTTGAATGTAGGAGAAAACTAGCTCATTATACTTTGCGTCAACGTCACAGGATGTTTTCTCGTACTACAGAACGGTGATGACTCATCGGCATCTCATAATTATTCATGAGACTGCGTGTCCTTATGGCCGTGCATTAAATGATATACCACGTGCATATTGTGTTGCATGTAATGGTAATTTCCAGCGTGCATTTGTGGAAAGCTTTGATGCTTTTAATGAGAGTGAAATAAAACGGTCTGCATCAGAAGCCGTCGCAGTGTTGTCAGTCTCCACTCATCCTCCTCCACTCTGCAGATTAACCACGCCCACCTCTGTAAACTGTGGTGAGAACCGACTGCTGCTGAAACAGGGGGTTTCGTGACCCTTTAAGAATGAATGCAGTGCATACAAACCTCAGGCAGCACGATAAAGGCTCCAGTCATTATAGTGAGAACTATATTGATCCCAAACAGCCATCGCAGAAATATGAAGTAAGATGCCACTCCTGATCCAAAGTGACCTTGAAAAACAACATACTGTATAGTGTACATTTAATGCAGAATTCAATTTTTTTCTACCTGATCTGACCCTTAAAATAGGGTTATATTTATACAGTCTAATTAAATTATATATTTTTAATCACACAACTTAGATAGTTTCCACATGGATGCACATTTTAGCTTACCTGACAAATATATTTTCTACCGTGAATATGCACAAGTTCTAATGTATTTACCATATCAGAACTATTTTACCAGACAAATGTAGCACATACAGTGTGTCAGGATACTAACTTTCGATCTTTTTAATCCTCATCTCCCAGGGAATAAACAGAACAACAATGTTGTAGAGGACTCTTGAAATCTTCTTCAGCAACTGCAAACAAACATTTATGATCACATGAGAACACGTGCAACAGTTAGATAAAATGTTCACATAAGCAAATGTTAGATGAGGATAGTTTGTAGACGGAAGAATCTATATTAAGATTCAAAGACCCGTGAGACCCGAGTTCTCATGTATAAGGATATTGAGATCGTAATTTGTTAAATCAATGTGTTTGGATATCTGATTTTCAATCTGCCATGAAAGCCATAATCAGAATTAATAATTCACCATCAAATCCACTTGCTAAAAAGTCAATTAATTTTAATGGTGCTTGGGCAGCCTTGGCGAATGCCATTGGACATTTTAATTAAACCAGGCTATAACAACAGGCCATAAATTTGAGCGCAGCGTCTGTGAGCAGATGAGGAGCGCCACTGAAGCAGAGACACGCAGAACCTTAACCGGAATCTCATATAAAGACACAGCTGATGAAAAACACTGAAGAAAAAAAGGAGAAAAGCTACAACCTGAAAAAGACAAAAGCAGTTCAGACACATTGACAGATTTATTGTGGGACCCATTATATTATAAGTAAACAAACTAGAGAATATGTACATATATATATATATATATATATATGTGTGTGTGTGTGTGTGTGTGTGAGACAGACAGACAGACAGACAGACGGGTAGATAGAAGACAGACAGACAGACAGACGGGTAGATAGAAGACAGACAGACAGACAGACGGGTAGATAGAAGACAGACAGACAGACAGACGGGTAGATAGAAGACAGACAGACAGACAGACGGGTCGATAGAAGACAGACAGACAGACGGGTAGATAGAAGACAGACAGACAGACAGACAGACGGGTAGATAGAAGACAGACAGACAGACAGACAGATAGACAGACAGACAGACAGACAGACAGACAGACAGACAGACAGACGGGTAGATAGAAGACAGACAGACAGACAGACAGACGGGTAGATAGAAGACAGACAGACAGACAGACAGATAGACAGACAGACAGACAGACAGACAGACAGACGGGTAGATAGAAGACAGACAGACAGACAGACAGACGGGTAGATAGAAGACAGACAGACAGACAGACAGATAGACAGACAGACAGACAGACAGACAGACAGACAGACAGACGGGTAGATAGAAGACAGACAGACAGACAGACAGACGGGTAGATAGAAGACAGACAGACAGACAGATAGACAGACAGACAGACAGATAGATGACAGACAGACACAAATTCTAGAAAATAAACACAAAACGTACATCTGCCCCGGCTGCCTGGTAACCTCGTGTCCTGGTCAGTCTGCCCTCATATTTCAGGACAATCTCCCTGGCTTGCCTGAAACACACAAACACACTGAGCTTCAGCGAGCTGCGGTCGCTGATAGTGAGGCTTTCCTGTTCTGTGAACTCTAGCGCTAATATGTTCATTTCATAAATGTTTTACCCGTTACAGGTGGCACTTCACCGGTTTCTTTATTAATAAAAACAAAACAACATCAATTCCAAGGCAACATAATAGAGGAATCAAACAAATACAGATGGAAAATTGATTTTCGGGGGTGGGTGGGTGTGTAGGTTATCATGGGCGCTCACCCAAAGATGATGAGGACACTCATAAAATGTAGCATCTCTTCCATGCACCATCAGACATAAACCTGCCAGTTATCCTGAGTAACTTCAGAGACGAATGTGCTAATAAAAGCATTAGTTGGATAATCATCACTTTTTGACATTAGGGTGTATGTAAACATTCAGAAAAGCTGAATGTTGGTAACTGACATTTGAAAATATGACATCCCGTGTTGAATGCACATGATTAACATGTAATATTTTAATCAGACATTAAAAGTAGCTGTACAGTATTTTGACTAAGCGTAACATTTGTGCTTCCCAGATCTTCGCCCAAAGAAGCCGCAGCATTCGGTACTCTGTAAAACGAGAGGCTAATGAAACAATTACTCAGACAATTTAGCTTGTTCTCCAGGCATCATGTTGTAAATATGGCGGCCGCTTTCAAGCACTGAAAGTTAATTGTTATTTACCTGACGGGTTTAATGCACAGATGCTTTCCTCTGCCATTATCATCCGCTTTGGAATACCGTTTCTAAGTAGAATAATGGCTGTAATGGGGTCAAATAATAATCTTTAAAAAAAAATAATGCTTATTTCTTGTAATTATTCCTACTTATGTATTAAATCTAACTCACCAGCATCACCGAAAAAATACCTTTACAGCACATTATACTGTATATCGGCCTTATAAATGCTGAACTTATAAATATTTTATCTTTTTTATCTCGTTCCACTGGGGAACAATACAACTTTATGATCTGTAATAATTATATACAACTTGTGCGGGAATTCTGGGTCTTACTTGAGCACTTTTAGCTTGCGTCTTATTGGCCAGGGTTTGGTTCGGATGTTGGCGATGATTTCCTTCTGAAGCTGAATGTTCTGGAACATCTCCTCTGGATCATTACTGTCCACTCTCTCTCCATCCTTATCCTCATCATCAGATGCTCTGAAAGATCAATAATCACTTTAATTAATCTGACAGTAACGTAATAACGTTTGATTTTTATTTGTGCAGCACATAATACAACTGTTGCTTTATATGTCATGAAAAAAGAACGTGAAAAATACAAGTGGATGCAGGAACAATACATATATATACACACATATACATACACACACATATATATATACACACACATATACATACACACACACATATATATACACACACACATATACATGCACACACATATATATATATACACACACATATACATACACACACACATATATACACACACAAATACATACACACACATATACATATATATATATATATATATACACACACACACATATACATGCACACACATATATATATATACACACACATATATATATATATATATATATATATATATACATACACACACATATATACACACACACACA
Source organism: Zacco platypus (assembly GCA_038088235.1). Lineage (NCBI taxonomy): Eukaryota > Metazoa > Chordata > Actinopteri > Cypriniformes > Xenocyprididae > Zacco > Zacco platypus. Next base: position 43,838,566 of record CM076085.1, on the reverse strand, counting down.
AAGGTATTTTCATGATCATAATTCATGTTATAATTATAATATTATCATATTATAATTATATTATAATTATTATATATTATAATTATAACTATTATTATTATTACATGTTTATTAAAGTACATTATTACACTTATTTTTATTGATAAAAAACACAAATGGTTACATTTAAAATGTATTATTTTAATTTGATATCGTAATATAAACACACTTTGGAGGATGAAGGTGTAACACACAGTTTAGAGTCCAATTCTCACTATTAACTAGTTGCTTATTAGCTTGAATATTACTGGATATTGGCTGTTTATTAGTACTTATAAAGCAAATATTAATGACTTATTCTGCTTTATCATATTTTACATCCTTTAAGCAGAAATTAGAAGTTTACTCAGACAAAAGTCATAGTTAATAGTGAATATTGGACCCCAGTGTGACCTACGTATCTATCTACTACACACACACACATATTATATATATATATATATATATAGTGATAGTGATGATAAATGATTAACAAATTTTGCTTATTTATAATATAATGGGTCCCACATAAATCATATTATTTGGGAAGAAATGTGCATTGCAAAAAAAAAAAAAAAAGCAGCATGCAATGTGCATCATTTCAATTCCTTGCACTATGGAAATCAGATCAATTATGAAACATTATGATATGCAAGAATTTATACAGATGGATTTAAATAAAATATAAACACAGCTTTGAACGCACACGTTTAGAAACGTTACTTTTAAAGGGAGGAATATTAGGCTCTTTTCCACTGCAAAGCATTGATGTTCCTAATAACAACTGAATTCTATAGTCTACAAGTGTCATGTGAGAAATAATGCATTTTACAGTACAAACAATAAATAAATTGAGTCAGATCTGGTCAAAAAGCCAACTTACCCATTATCGTCCTGATATGGGGAATAAATCCTTTTGGAATTCTTTCTTACGCTCTTGTGCCGCTTGGAGGAAATCAGGGGTCTGGTTATTGTTGCTGGTTCAGACATTTCACTCATTTCCCAACTTTCTGCAGTCTTTAGTGAGCCTGTGTCCCATCTGTAAGAGTTCTCTGTGCCGGTGTTGCTGACGGGACTCTGGGGGGAGCAGGAACGAGGAGTGCTACCTGCCAGATTGGATCCCGCTGAAGCGCTGCATAAGCCCCTCCAGCAGAGGAGTTTAAGCTCAGACAATCACTCCAATGACAGCTGTACTGGCTTCTTAAAGGGACAGCGCGAGAGCTGCAACCTGGCGATGAATGCACACGCTTCTCTACAAAATGATTCACACAATAGAGTAGACGTAAAACACTATTCTGAGACCTCTTTACAAATATTACACGCAATTTTTTTTTCACTCACCCCTATGTTGTTCTTTCGTCTACGAAACACAAAAGCAGAATGTCTGAGCTTTTTGTATTTTTTTTAAGACTTAAATATTTCCAATATAAATAGTCAATATTCAGTCAAAACAAGTATCAAAAATTCATCATTACAGCAGTTCTATATTCTGACAACATACAATTATACCAGTTTGCCCAAAGAGGCCCTTGTTTAGCTTTAGTTAGTGTGTAATGTTGCTGTTTGATCATTAACAACATCTGCAAAGTTACGACGCTCAAAGTTCAATGCAAAGAGCGATATTTTCTGTTTAAGGACTACAACAAATGGCTGGTAGGAACTACAACAAACTTCTTCCTGGATTGGTGACATCACAAACCCTAAAGTTCAGTAGCCCCGCCCACTGATTCGAGCACAACAAGTAGTAGTAGTTAAATAACAGACTAAGCGATAAACATGCCTTTGAAGAGTACAACATGTTGTTCAGTGCCAGGTTGTGGAAAAACACAGAATCTGCATTGGATTTGAAGTTAAAAAACCTTCAATATTGGATCCAATAGGAACCTCGCAACACACTTATGCGACTAAAAAGGTTTTTACCGTGTCATTATTGCTTTTTTACAGATCGTTTGATATGTACGGATTATGTGGGCGTGTCTAACCAAAATCACCAGTGATTTCTGATATTTAATGATTTATGTATAGAGGCCTTTCTCTCAAAATCGTTTGACTAAACGGTCAACTTCACATTTGCTCTTAGTAGGATGAAAACAATCTGTTATTTAAACTGTGATTAAATTATATATAGAAAGCGATAAAGGAACACTCCCTTTGCTATCGCTTGGGCTGTCAATCAAACAGTGAAATCAACGAATCTCTTAGTTACATTGTGTTTGCACTGTTAGTTATGATGAAAGCATGTGTTAGTGTGCAGAAATTGAGTAGAAATGACGAAATCGCTGCTTTCATGCGCTCAACAACATGTTTGTGATCGGCTACATGTTCATCACTGCAACCTTTCATGCCACGAATGCCATGGTATTGACACTTTTTACAAGTAGTAAACTTTGAAAATTGTAATAGTAAAAACGTGCTAAAGTTTTCGAGAGAGTAGTACTCTATTTCATATGCAAAGATGTCAGCCAATCACAGCAGTGGGCGTTTACACTGAAGTCTCACAACAGACACGCCCCTTCAAACAGAGCGTTCAGATCAGAGGCTTAATTGAATGAAAAAAATGCCTTTTATTTCTAAATTATGATGATTTTTTATGTAAAAATCATATTAAGATCACAAGTGCACCTCTGGAAACATTATAAAATAATAAAATAATGCAGTTCACGACCACTTTCATATGTTACCCAGCTAACAAGAACCGTTCTTAGGATTTAAGCTTACGTTCTGGCAAGGTTCTCTCAATGTTATGAACAAATGTTCTTCCAGTAATGTTGCGAGTGTTCAGAGAACATTCAAAAGTACATTTCCATAACGTTTGCCTTCCCTTGACATTCGAGTAACCAGGGAAAAGTGTTTAAAAAAAACCTGCACATTTGAACATTCAGAAATAACATTTTTACACCTTAATAGGAATGTTATCATAATATTCTTATATTATATAAAATATATTTTTGATAGCTGGGTTTTCCCTCATAACCTTCCCCTTTGCCGTAGCTCACACAAACACTCCCATTCCTTTAAACAGCCTATTTTAAATAAAAATTTCAAAGTCCCCCGGGAAACCCACGCACATATTAGATTTTCAATTTTTCTCTTGACAATAGTTAGTGTTCTGTGCTGTGATCATTCACTTTAATTTACTCTGGAGCTTTGTCTGAGCGGCAATAAACCGGCAGATAATATACCTGAAAAATGCACACTGAATTTTAAGTAGGCACACATGGGCGAATTTCCAGTTTTCCCTTAAAGTGGCCTAAGAGTACGCTAAAATTAAACAACATTGTCACGTACAAGGAAAATAAATGTCCCATCTTGTGACAGAAAAAAGACCAAAGTAGCTCAATATTATAACGTGCCATATGTAACTCTAGCTCACCGCTTTCACTTTTCCATAAGCAGAAGTCTAATTTAAACTCTTTTATAGGGCACATCAGGAAAAAGGCCTATTCCAGGAAAAGCACTCGGCCCATGTGGAACAGCAAAGTGTTCTACAGTTCTAAAGTGCTATTTTTAATAGCAGAATCGGAGTGAGATTTATTGGTAAGGACGTTCGCACACACAAGGAATTTGTTTTTGTGACAGAAGCAGCTTCCAGTACACAGATAGTAAAAAATAATAAAGATATGTGAATAACATAGGCATGCGACGGTATACAATTTTCATGTCATGATAACTGCTGAAGCTTTTATCACAGTATATCACAATATTGAAATAAGTTGCAAAAAATGTGTTGGTGTACTATAACAAAAAGAACTTCGAACATTTAAATGCCATAAAACAGACAAATTTTATAAAGTAAAAGTAAAAAATAAGCTAAGACTTTACAATAAGGTCCCATTAGTTAATGCATTAACTTACAATAAGCAATAGTTGAGCAAAAATTAACTAATAAATAACTAATGGTACCTTTTTGTAAAGTGTTACAGAACAATAATGAAGAATCAGAACTTTTTATTTTTAATTAAAAGAAGTTTAAGTTTGAAAAAGTGTTGTGCAGTATTGTACATTTAAAATGGTTGACGGGAAAATATACTTAAAATGCATTCTAAAAATTAATAATTCATAGTAAATAATTATTTACTGTATTTTGAAGTGCCCACGATAACAATACCGTGCTTGTTCATTATTCTCATATACCGTTTTACCATATATCGGTAAATGCCTACATACTAGTGCTGTCAAACTGATTAATCGCAATTAAAAACATAAAAGTTTGTGTTTATATCATATATGTGTATGCAATTCTATTTTCTATATTTGTATTCTATTTATTAAAATAATTAGTCTTCCCAATAATGCCATCATTTTGTTAATTTAGACCGATTCGCAAATACGGAACGCACACAAAAACAAGAGGCGGCCTTTATTGCATGAACCAGTCATATCCAATCAAATCCAATTATAGTGCAATGAAGGCATTGCCTCCTCCATTCATCTCATACCACCCACTAAACCCAGAGCACACTTTAAGGGGTCTGTTAAAAGTCAATGGGCTCAGGGGAGGCACAAGACAAACGACCTCCCGCTTTAACTTTACCTGTGGGTGTCACTGCTGGACAGTTTGACTTTAGGAAAAGAAGTTTTTAATACACTTTTTAATGTCACATTTTGTAATATTTGCATCATTTTATTTTTGTAATATTGATTATTTTCTCCTATTTCTTTGAGGAGGCTCTGTCTCCGTTGCATCCTCAGAGGAAACACCCTTGATTTACATGACACAATCCTGTTTACATGCAATTTTCATTACTCTGATTATTTGAAAAGAATTGTGGTTATTTTTACTCCCATTATTCGCATACCCCAATGCATGGCACAAAGATGAACTCGCATTTAGTAGGTGTGTTATTGGCCACTGTTTTAATCTACATATATCAAATGCAAAACACTATTTCTATGGACAAACTGGATTTTTTAATTGGTGACACGCCTAAAAATGTTTTCGACCATCAATATACTGCAATATTGACTAAAACTTTTAATAGCATTAAGAGTGTGCATGTGAAGGAAAGACCATTTTTCCAGCAATCTTGCTGCACTGCACTGCTTTACATCTCTAAGTGGATGTGTTTTTATTAGCTACAGCACACTAAAAGTTATGTGATGAAAATGTGGTGCATGAGCAGTGTGCAGTCTTATTGTTCAAGTGGAAATTAATTCAATTAAATCCAGAGTACAGTTTTAATAGGCCTTTGTTAATGTTCATATGTTCATTTTCTTATTCCTTAGAATGCATGTGGACTTTAAAGGCCCGTTCACACCAATAACGATAACTGTAAAGAAAACTATAATGTGTTGGGGAAAGTTTCTTTTAAAAGTAATGCATTACAATATTGTGTTACGCCCTAAAAAAGTAACTAATTGGGTTACTTAGTTACTTTTTGTGTAACATTATTTTCGTGTTACTTGTTCTCTCTGTGAACGCTCAGAGTAACATGATTTTCAACACACTCAAATGTATCTAATATGATAAACAGAGCTGCGTTTCCTCATACTCATGACCGGAAAAGCGGAAGCGGCGCCGGCGACTGTGTCATAATAAAAGTCCCGCTGCTCTCGTGTGTCGTTCGTCTCTCATTTTCAATCGCTGCAGCGCCTCGTTCAACACTCGGTCCTGCTCTGCTTCACAGTACAGTAACGTCAATAATCGCATCCCGATTCTTTTCCACTGGCTGTGAGGTGAAGACCACATGTCCCAAGATTCCACGCTTAAATTGGCATCCTCAAGCTACACCGTTGTTTTGAATACGAGACCTCTAGCGGACTAAATAGTGCACCTTTAATGTCAGGATTTATACATATGTAGCATAATGCAAAAAGCAGTAGAAGCTACAAGTCGTCCCTGTTAATAGCATTGATGTCGTCATTTATCAGAATCATGTGTATTGAGCCATTTTGCTGTATTTTTTGTCACAGCTTACCGTCTATCTTGAGCCCTGAAACAAACAACAAATTACAGTCCCAGAGGTCAGGTTTCAGTTTGACATTTAACCTAATAAAACAAGTCAATGAGGCTTATTGATCGCATTTGAGCTGTGCTGAAACAGTAACGTAAACTGACCCCTTCTCAAACATAGCGTCAGTTATCATTCCAATCGTATTATCATATCAGTTATCATGCCAAGAAGAGTCAAATCAAGCTGAATGACGAACACATTTAGAACCATCATCATATATAATTTCAGTTAGGAAACATTGATTACTCTTAATTTCTTATATTGGTTGTTCATTCTGATGTAGTTTCTAATTATATGATAATACAATCCCGCATCTGCCAAAAAATATGAAAATTACTTAAGTAAACAATGGTATACGTTGGAGGGAAGGACCAAGCACAGGTCAAGTTGAAGGTCACTCACAATCATACAAATCCATTCTTCATTTCACTTTACCATAGTCTCATAGAGATCGGCCTTTATGAGAGGACAGTCCTAAAAAGAGAAAAGTCAGGACAAGTCAAATTTATTGTCCCATAGAGGGAAATTTGGATTGCAGGTAGAGTGTAGTTTAACCATTGCTATAACTCTAAAAGACAATCAAGCCTGGCCAAAGTGAATCGTTGTGATTTGTCATTTCAAAAAGTAATTGCATGCCCCTTTGTAAATCCTACAAAGTTTTATCTGTTTTGCAGTAATGCAGTTCACATTGTCAAAGACCTTGCGGTGCAAATGGAAGGACACTGGGGTCTATCTTTTAGGTGGAATATAAGTTGGTAAAAAGAGATGTTTACTGAAGTCTGTTGATAAGAACACAATGAAACGTTACATGATCACAAAAGAAGTGAACAGACCCGTGTCAGGTTAGACGCCATAATGATTTTAACGTTTTGCCAGCTGTCGCATTAAATGCTCAAGCTCTTAAAGCTGGATGGATTCTGATTGGCTGTCAATGTTTTTATTATTGTTTATCGGCTGTCAAAAATCTTTCAGAAAGGGATTCCAACTATGTCAGTCCTCTGTGTCGTTATCGGTGTGGACTAAAGTAAGAACAACTTTTAAAACTAAATCTTTAGGCTATTGCAACCCCTCTACCCGGGTCCTACTTGGCCCACTCTGAGCAGGCCTCGAACCAGGGTCTTCTGGCATGGGAATCAGATGCTCTAACAAGGAGGTTAAAAGCTGCAACCTCTAGCATCTGTCGCCAGAGCATCTCTTGAGGTCAGAGGAGAGAGGTTTACTCGCACAGCAACTACTAGCTGGCCTCCGTTACACTCACCACCCTAAACCTCACTCCCATCCGGGTCACGGCACCAATGCAACCCCTCTACCCGGGTCCTACTCGACCCACTCTGAGAGGGCCTCGAACCTGGGACTTCTGGCATGGGAATCAGATGCTCTAACAAGGAGGCTAAAGGCTGCAACCTTTAACGTCTGTCGCCAAAACATCTCTTGAGGTCAGAGGAGTGAGGTTTACTCGCACAGTAACCTCCGTTACACTCAGTCCCCTAAACCTCACTCCCATCCGGGTCACGGCACCAATGCAACCCGAACCTGGGTCTTCCGGCATGGGAATTGGACGCTCTAACAAGGAGACTAAAGGCTGTAATATTGTAACTGTTATCATTCTTGGTATGAATGAACCTTTACAGTCTTTAAAATGACACTGTATAAGGGGGGGTCCTATAGAGTGCTTTTCACAACACACAACGTTCAAAAATATTTTATGGAGATTGTCTACTGAGTTTTTTTTTTTATTTTGAAAAGACATTGTGTTAGTTGAACTAATATGATGTTACGAAACAGTACAATTATTATAATATTATTATAATCATATAGACCAGTGAGTACAATCCACTGAACACACTGGTCTAACACCCCTCACAGCTTCATTTTCATTCCTGTTAAAACTACCCTGACTAAGGGTTATACAGTCACTATCCAGGCACTGGATTAAATATTTTGACTGTTGCGACTCCAATCGGACTTATGACCTGTAACTCTGCCTGAGTATCGGACAAGTGTTCACTGTTGGCCAGAGGAGAACTGACCCCCCCGACTAAGCCTGGTTTCTCCCAAGGTTTTTTTTTCTCCATTTTGTTGGAGTTTTGGTTCTTGCCGCTGTTGCCTTTGGCTTTCTTAAGTTGGGGACACTTGCTTGATATTCAGCAGTGTTTTTGATATGCCTGTATTGGCGCCGTTGTACACGAACTGAGCTGAGCCGGACGATTACGTCACTGTTTTCTCCAGTGCTGATATACATAAATTAACTAGACTAATAACTATTGATCTTTGCAACGGAATGAATCAATACAAATATATAGAATAAGCAGGACAATTATAATAATTTGCCAATTATTAATGTAAAGCTGCTTTGCCACAATTTGCAAAAAAGCGCTATATAAGAAAAGGTTACTTGATTATATATATATATATATATATATATATATATATATATATATATATATATATATATATATATATATATATATATATATATAATATTTTCTGTAGCAGCCAGACTAGGATCACAGGTTTACAAAGTATAGTAAAAGTATAGTAAAATGAGATATTATGCTAATTTATTTAAATAAATTTAACTTGCCTCAACAACAACCACCAATCAAATAAAAGACTTTGGTGTTTTTGAAAGTGTCTTTGGTGTTTCCATGGTTTCTACAAAATAAAACCGGAAACCGAGGGTAACGCGGGTATGATGTCACTGATAGGCGACATAGTCCTGGTTAAAATTGCTTATTTTTCTGGATTTTCTGGAAACATCTGGGATAATAAGTACACAAGTCAACCAATATATAACACCGTACTAGTGTTTTTTTTTTTTTTTAATTTGAATCTAAAAATCTTACATACTGTACCTTTAAGACTATATAAAGTAGCTAAATTTGTTTCTAGGTGCTTTTTTTGAAAAAAAAAAAAAAGTTGCCAAGGTTGGTGTGAAAGTTTGCTGGTCTGCTTTGATAGATGAGTACGGGAGTCATGGAGTAATCGTGGAAGTTCAGGAGTCTTTGACTATACCTCAGAATTACTGAACGGGGAATGGTTAAGTTCGCCTAAGAAAAGTAAAATATATCTTTTAATAATGACTTTTTCAGCATACTGTAATAAACTAGTGTGATAATAGTCTATTCCGAACTTAGCCTGTCTTTTTGGAGACAATACAACGATAAAAAAAATCCAGATAATTTGAATAGGTATTCGCTGTGACAATGACAATGATCCGAACTGTTTCTAATAAATCATTATTAGATCTGTGTTCTCATCTTGTTCTGGAGGTTTAGTGGAAGACTTTTCCCTATATTTGTCCTACCCTTGGGGACTTTAACTGTAAATATTTTAATAGTACTATTGGCATTCATCTCTTCTAAGTGGTCAGATGCTGACGGGGAGAAATAAAGAGATTATGACTTGTGCACAGAATATAAGGTTCAGATGTGAAGTGAAGGGATGAATAGAGCGCTGCTGACACCTAGTGGAGATTAAATAAGAGTGCATTGTTGACGGCTCCACGCCACTTCATTTCACAGTAAATACATGTTACATAATGTGCATATGCATCATAGATTTGTTCTTTATATAATAGCTGTGCATTAAGAAACGACATGCATTTACATTGTGAGGGAGATGACTTTTAAGCACTTTAATTGACAATAGTGCAGCAATAATATCAATAAATACATGTCTGCAAAGACATCTGAAGTAAATTACAATAATTAAACTGATAAATAAACGAGACATCTATAAACGTAATGTTTCCGTTGCATTTTGATTGTGATCAATACCAGAACAAAAAAGTTAATTATGTTGTGAATGTTTGCATAATTCAAAGAGAATACGAGAGTCTCAAGGCTAAAAGCGGCAGCATTAAATATTGAGCTGGTTTGATGTACACATTCGGTATGAAGTGCAGATTAGATCCTTTAGCTGCTGCGAGGCTGTAGGCGGCTGGAGACAGACATGAAAGGGTTGTCATATGAAAGGAAAGCAGACGTGAACTTCCTGTGAACTTGTCTCATTTTTTTGAGTATACTGGAGCCAACTGAGAGATCCTCTCTACAACCATTGGTGCTGCTGAGACGAGTTTTATATTTCTGCCACTTTTTTTTTTTGCCAAGTAGGCGGAGAGACCTTATTAAATCCATGTATTACACAAACTCACCGTTTTGCTGTTTTAAGGACAAAAAACATGAAAAATATTAGTTTTACTGAAAGTGTGCATGTTTCTTACTATCACATTTATTTATTTATTTGGAGGCAATTATATTGTAATGATGAGGTGACGGAGTGAGATCCAAATGCAAGCTTTATTTTTAAACAGGCAACGGTCAATCAACAGCAAACAGGTAAATCCAGGGAAAGGCAGTAATCGTAATCAATAGGCAGGCAGGAGTTCAGGTCAGGCAGATATCAATCACAGTCAGGGTTGGGGAGTAACGAAATAAAGTAACTTAGTTACGTATTTAAAATACAAAATTTGAGTAACTGGATTTAATTACAGTTACATTTTAAATGGGTGGTAATCAGATTACAGTTACATCTGAAAAGTGTTTTAGATTACCAAAGTGATTACTTTGAGTTTTAATGTCATTTAAACAAGAATTGGTGATTCTCTGACTCTGACCGTCTGAAAAAGAGGAGTTAAGTTTCATGTTTTCCACTGTTTTCATGTTTTCTGATAGTTGTTTGTGAGTCATTTTATAATTCACTCGTCACTGCAACTTTTTCTCACAATTAGTTTTTTTTTTCACTTACAATTGTGAGTTTGTGTTTCACAATTCTGACTTCTTTTTCTCAGAATTGCGAGATTTAAACTCACAATTGCAAGTTATAAAGTCAGAATTGGGAGATATAAACTTGCAATACTGACTTTTTTTCTTGCAATTGTGAATTTAGTATGTGAGTTTATATCTCATAATTCTGACTTTTCTCAATATTGTGAGTTTATATCTCATAATTCTGACTTTTCTCAATATTGTGAGTTTATATCTCATAATTCTGACTTTTCTCAATATTGTGAGTTTATATCTCATAATTATGACTTTTCCCAATATTTTCAGTCTTTATCTCATAATTCTGATTTTTCTCAATATTGCGAGTTTATTTCTCATTTAATTCTGACATAATTCTATAACTCACAATTGCAACTTTATATCACACAATTCTGAGGGAAAAAGTCAGAATTGTGAGATAAAAACTTGCAATGACCTTTTTTGTGTTTGTTCCACACTTATTAGTATTCCAAAGTATTCTAAAGTATTTAGATTAAGTTACTAAACTTGAGTAATGTAACGAAATACGTTACAAATGACTTTTTAAAGCATGTATTTTGTAATCTGTAGTGAAATACATTTTAAAAGTAACCTACCCAGCCCTGATCACAGTCCAGTATAACAAAGCAAGGATCGGGACAGGCAGCAAGAATCCAACAACGAAAAACAGAGAACAAAAACAAGACAAAGATAAATGCTCAGAAATGCTACACACTGGGGAAATAACAAGACCTCGCACATGAGTGTGTGTGCAGGGTGTTTAAATAGTGCGATGTGATTAACGGCATGTGTGGATGTAATCAGTCCAGGAATGAAGGCTTATGGGAAATGTAGTACTTATCTGTGTGTGAGTGAGTGTATGAAAGTCCAAGGTGGATTGTGGGAAATGAAGTCCAGTAGTGAGAGAAGCAGTTCAGGGTGTAGTGCCCTCTAGTGGCGGTCACGGGCACTCCAGCTGATAACCCTGACAAATATGCTTAGCTATTTAGGACTGTGCACTGCCCCTTTCTGTAAATTTTAATGATGTATTTAAATTCAAGATACCATAAGTCAAAGTTATTCTGTTAATGTGAGTGTTCTTCAGTGCTGTTTTAGTATTATTCATTTATTAGTATTTATTAATCTTTTGTGGGTTTTTTTTATATTTCTTCAGGCTCCATTTTAGTTTTAATCATTTTATGTGATTTTATCATTTTTATTAGATTTTTAAACATTTCTATTTCAGTTTTTGTCATTTTAGTAATTCATTTCAGTTAGTTGCAATGTTTCAAATGAAAGTTATTCATCTAATATATATTTTTTTTATATAAAATATATAAAATATAATAAATCATTTTTAATAGTTTTAATAGTTGTTAACACTAACATATTGGGTTATAAGGATTGACTTCTGTTGTTCTTAATAAACCCACTAAACTAGTGGGAAACTTCTTAACAAAACACATTAGTTTTTCTGTGACCTCAACACGTGCTTTTACTTCCTGAACTTTACATTTTAGAGACAAGGTATGCTGAGAGAAAAATTGCAGTCTAAAAATAGGAAAATAAGTCTCAAAAACATGTGAAACTGATATAAGGCTGAAAGAGAGACTGTAGAGTGTAATGTTCCCTGGAAATATAATAAAAATGTTGGAAATACTGCAAAAATGCTGATATGTTATCTGTAATCTATACTGTATAATATAGAGATCAGAGGAAAAAAGTCTGTGAATGCATGACACGTCGCAATAATAAATGCCTGGATCAGAGGTTCAAATTTCCCATCATGCAGCAGAAGAACAGGTTAGATCAGTTGGTTCTGTGGTACAGCGCCCTCTGGTGGTGATTTCCCCATTTGAAACTCATTCAGAAGGCCTTTTTCTCTCTAAAAATGCTGTAAAATATGCTGAAGGGCTCATTAATAGATCATACTATATGTTTTTTTGAGTGCATCACCGTGCTTACAGAGATTTCTAATCTCCCAGTAGTGAAACTGAGCTTTGGTGGTTTGATCAAAGGTTGTACTTGAGGAGCATTGGGTTAGACAGAGCATAAAATTAAGGGAAAATCCAGATAGATCTTACAGGTTCATTTACGGATCAAGGCAAAGCAGGAAAGAATGACTTTTGGAAGAAATGACAATGAAAAAAAAGAAAAATGGCACAGTAATAGTCTTAATATTCGTTCTCTGTGATCCAGAGCTTTAGACTTTGGGATTTAATTGGTAACACTTTATTTTAGGGTTCAGTTCTCACTTTTAACTAGTCACCTATTAGCTTGAATATTACTAGGATATCCTCTGTTTATTAGTACTTATAAAGCACATATTAATGTCTTATTCTGCATGATCATATTCTACATCCCTTAATCCAACCCAATACATGAACTTAACCTTAATAATCAGTAAATTAGGAGTTTATTAAGGCAAAAGTCATAGTTAATAGTGAATATGTGTTCCCTATACTGAAGTGTTACTGTTTAATTCGTACTGATGAATTTAAGTATTTTTTGTCTCAAGGTCTTTGCACATTTTCGTATTCGTCAGCCTAAAAATTCGTCACGTGATGTGTATTAATCTGTTGCCAAAACGCGACACGATACAAAATGGAGTCTTAAAGCATCAGTGAGGATGATTTTGTTATCCTCTCTCTTCTTAAAAAGAAAAATAAAGAGGAAATATTGGGTCCAACCAATCCTGAGGTCGCGTAGAGAGACAGCGGGATATTCCCGAGGGATTCAAAGTTACTGGAGCCACATGACCAATATACATTTCCACACTTTATTTGTCATACAGCGCTTAGTGCCGAGAGACGAAGCGGATCAACTCGTCAGATGCCATTTTGGCTTGTACGGTGGCTGTGAATTGTCAAAACTCCTCTCAAAATGCTTTCTATAGATGCGAAAAACGCAGAAAATTGACCACAAATCTGTATCACATTTGGGTTTTTTCTACATGGGACCTTTATTTTGGCGTGTTTTACCGTCACGAGTGTAAACATTGTACGGACAAATAAAAATTCATTAAAAATGTAATCAAATCAGTTCAGTTCATGAATTAACAATTTGGTTTAAAATGTAATCAATTTAATTTTAATTATTAATAATAATAATAATAATAATAATAATAATAATAATAGACGAAATTTTTACTGTGCAATTTCTGTAATATCAATGAAGACCTTTGAGTTTGTGTGTTTTAATAAACAGTATTATTATTATCTCTATTAATAGAAGTACACTATTATACAATAGTAATATTTCTGTCACTTCAAGTTATACCGAACTTTTATTTTGAGAGGGTCATGAAGACCTTAGACTCCCTGTGTATGTGATTGCACAAATGTTTTAATCAAATTTTTGTAATCAAATTTTTAATTGTTTCAATCAAATTTTTAACAAATTTTATCAAATTAGATTTTTGAAAAATACATATCGTTCTCGAAATTGAAACCGGTTTACCGTATGAACCGGTATACCGCCCAGCACTACCCGATCCAAATAATTTCATGCACGTTATTTTTTATTTATTTTTTAAGTCGATGTTTTCTCCATGTATTTGCATTGCTCTCGAAGCGTTTATTCGATAAGTACAAGCATCTGTGCACAAATGCAATCTGTTCTTGCACATTAAGCTTGATGAGTTTGTGTGTTTGAGGAACCCAAGCCCTCTTTGTTAAAACAACAAGCCTGAAGTCAGTTCTGTATCAGCAGAAGGTTTGTTCTTTTCAAGAGACCTTCATACAGCAGCAAACCACTGATTAATGTTTGCTAATCGCATTGGTGCCCTAACCAGCTCAATGAATCTGATCAGTTTCCTACTGTTGTTCACCTAATGCGATTCTTGATTCTGCTAAAGCAGCCGACTGTGCCTTCAGTGTTTTTTGCGACTCAGAAATAGGGTCTTATTTTTCTAGCTGCTTGGGCTCTTTTGCATGCTTCACAAATCTAAGTAAAAGTAAGGGGATTTAGCACTAATCTGGAATTATATAGTCAACCCAAATGAAAAACCTGAGCACTGTGATGCCTAATCTAAAACAGTACGTGTACAGAAAGGCACGATGAAGATAACTTGAACAATATGATCAACAGTATGAGTCTTTGTTTTGATGCATAGATTCATTTGGTGCTTTTTGCATTCGTAAGATACCTCATATCTTATTAGCAGGTTTTTCAAAATACCTAAACCTAATTGTTAAACTTTTGGTTGCAAATTGTCTTGTACTGTTTGTACAATGGGCATAAATAATGAAGACGAGCTACTTTAAAGGATCAGATTTAGGATTAATACCGGTCAAACGATCCTTTAGATTTACACTGAAGCAGGGATCTTTTTTAATGCATATTAAATTTCTATCAAATTAACTGTGTTGTATTAGCATAGCCAGAAAACCATATATCAGAAGTTTAGACCGACATGACTTTAAAACACATGAAGATCATGAACTTTTTCTTGATTATGAAGAACTGCAGTGTCACGTGAGCGCACAATAGAGATGATAATCAAAACCAAATAGATAGTTTTTGCCAGAGTATACTGTTCAGGCTCCGCCCCCTTCTGGAAAGGGGGCGGGGAGCAGCAGCTCATTTGCATTTAAAGGGTTTTTCCTTCCACTTCTGGAAAGGGGGCGGGGAGCAGCAGCTCATTTGCATTTAAAGGGTTTTTCCTTCCATTTTTGGAAAGGGGGCGGGGAACAGCAGAAAATTTGCATTTAAAGGGTTTTTCCTTCCTCTTCTGGAAAGGGGGCGGGGAGCAGCAGCTCATTTGCATTTAAAGGGTTTTTCCTTCCACTCAAAAATGGACATTTACAACAAGCTATAATAAATGATCTGTGGGGTATTTTGAGCTGAAATTTAACAGACACCAGAGACTGATATTACATCTTGTGAAAAAGGGTATAATAGATCCCCTTTAAAGAAGTTTCAAAAAGTTTTTTTTTTTTTTGGGAGCTGTAAACATTAAAATACTCAAGTGTTTGTATAGTATCACCACAAGATGTAAACAACAGTATATTTAAGTTAACACAATTTCAGTGTGGAAGTTCTTTTTCCATATAAAGTTATATACAACTTGTCGTGAAAATGCGATGCCTAAAATCCCAAATGACCATAAAAATCACGAAATAACACACAAGTTTTATTCTATATAAATAATTTAGCTTTATTCTACAACTTTCTTCTATTTTAAGAGCCTCGCTGTGACCCCCATTTTTCAAGGCAAATGAGCGACAAGTCAAAAAATAATAATTTGTAGAGATTAATATTATTTCACTAATGCTTCCAGTTGAGGATATTTCTTTAAGCTCTGATAGGATCACACATGCACAAACGTGTGTTGTAGAGAGTGGGATAAAGACAAAAAACATGCTTAAAAAATCTTTAAGTTGAGTTTACTTTAATGATTGACTAAACCAGCACTAAAATATAGCTGAATTTAACTTAATATATATGAGTTTACAGAACAATTACGATCTGCTTGTTTGTTTTCATGAAACAGAGGTGTTCAAGTGGCCTGGCCTCAACATCTGCAAGGCTTTTTTCCCTCACCTCATCTCCCTCGACACGTAATAACAGCTTCATTGCAGGTTTGCAGCAGCCTCTGGATTGTGTCTCTGTGATTTGCAAGTCTCTGGGGGCCTCAACCATAGACTTCCTTTTGACCCCCTTTCCTCTGCCCTTTTAAAACTGCCCCGCCCATCCCCAAAATCCATCTACTAAGACTGTCAGACCTAAAGACCCAGCCAAAACAAGCGACCTCTGTGTCAGAGTCCCAAGTTTTCTTCCTGTGAGCACTTAAGCCCAGATGCACAATATGAGTCTATGTGCTCCACATCTAATGACACACATGGCGATATGTTATTCTTCCCCATAATGACCAGGACCTCAGATTAGACCTCTAAACATCAGCTACCTCCTTAAAAGGCATTTATTTTCCCTTTCGTCTAGCCTCCGCGCTGAATTTCAACACTGAGGATGTATTGTTTGCTTTAGGCTTTTACTTTGAGAGCTTTTGCTTTTTTTGTAACGTCACCACGCTATCGCACGTGTGCGTGTTGTTTTAGCAAGCTTGGGAAACTAAACGCAGCTGTCTAATCTATGAGTGACAGAGATTCTTTGTGAACCGGAGGAATGTGAGATCTTCATCTACACCAAACCGATAACAAAATAGCGAAGAAGTTTGAGCGCCATTAGTGGAATATGTTTGAAACAATATTCATGTAATACATTTTAAATGGCAACAGTACAGTTTCATGATCTCCAGGATTTAATAATACTAGTTCAATTGGGTCAATTGTTGTGGTTTTTACTTGCTCTGCGTGACGTCCCCCAGCCTACTAATTGGGGGCTTCTAATTGGTTCTCGTCCATTAATTATCAGAGAGCTTCCCAAACTTAAGAGGGGTAAGGCCCCCCAAAAACATTGCAAAAGCTCCACGACCCCGCCGTTAAAAAATATATACCGACATTTACCTACAAATACATTTATTAACAAGTTTGTAAGAATTTCATGTGAATTATGAGAACTATGATGTAAACATTCATTCAAAATATATTTAAATCCATAACACTAACTTTACTTACTTTCAAAAAAATCGAATTTTAGAACAATTGGAATATTTTCATTATTTTAATATATTGATTTGGATTAGCTACGGCCCCCCTGCAATACCGCTACGGCCCACCGGGGGGCCGCGGCCCACAGTTTGGGGAAGCACTGAATTAACAAAACAGAATAAAAATGGTGTTGTATTCCTAGAGGACAGGCACTCACTGGGGAACATTCCTCAGGGATGACTCATTTTTGCATTGACCTGATGCATATAGCATATTTCCTTTGTTATTCTTTTGGTTTTGTGTCTGATATATCCCTAGACTTTCTGTGTATTGTTTTATTTGTATAATTTGTTGAATTCAATAAATCTTTTTCTGGAAATTTGATTTCGTGGACCAATCCCTCTTTTATGTTGCGGCTTATAACGAACGACATAAAATTGGGGGCTCGTCCGGGATTTCTACATGTTCAGGTAAATGCAGAGTTGTGAGTGTGATCACCTGTGTGAATGAGTAGACTTCAGGAAGTTAAGAGTGTCCTCAGATGGGTTTACAATCCTTCCATCGAGGCACTGTTTGTTGTTTTAGTTTGTTGTTTTGCCTTTCTTTATTTTTGAGGGTTATTATTCTGGACAGGGGTTTTAAATCTCTGTTTGGGGTACGCTTCGGGCTTTTGGTTTTTTATGTTGCGGCTTATAACGAACGTGTCGTAACATCTGTTAATATTTGCAATGCTCCCATCACACACACACACACACCAACACACATATATATATATATATATACCGATAACCGATAATTCTTTGTATTTGAAAGCCGATAATCGATATATTGTCCGATAAATCTTACGCCAAAATTTTTATATAATTTTAAGAGCCTGATTACGAAAACAAAAGCTTCGCCATTAAAAGCTACATCCCAAGCACACAATTATAGTGATTTTATATTATATCATTATAATTTCATGTAGCTTATACGACAGATTTGCGTTGTACGTTGTACTTAACTGTGTTTTCTTTTTTTGAAGTGATTTCAATCATATTTAAAGCAATTCAAAACCATAATGACGGACAGTGTGCATCTGAAGTGTCTCAGCTGAAGGAAATAATCCATAATTTATTGGTTTTAATATATCGGCCAAATTTTATTGGGCCGATAATGATAACGTTAAAAATGAGCATATATATTGGCCGATACCGATATGTTGGCCGATATATTGTGCATCCCTAATATGAATGTATATACATACTTTATATCAGCTGGAAATATTTAAGTTTTCAGTACATTCTTACTGATGCTTTCATGACTATTCATAGTCATTTTTGCAATTTTTGACACAGCCTCATCTATGTTAGACAGCTAGACGTTGTTGAAAATTGATGAATGTTAATTGTGTTTGCAATGCAGAAAAAAATAAAGAAATAAATGTACAAGATTGATAATAAATAGGGTTGCAAAATTCTGTGAATTTTCAAAGCTGGAAACTTTCCATGGGGTTTAACATTAATATATCAGAATTGACAGGAATTAATGGGAATAAACAGGGAATTTGCAAAACAGGGAACTTAAAAAAGAAACATCTTGCAGGTAAATCTCGGATAAAACAACCATAATTTGTGCAATTCCACACCCCGTGCATGCACTCTGCATTCCTCCATGCACATTTGATCAAAAATACAGAAAAAATATTGTGAAATATTATTACATACATTAAAATATAATTCATTCCTGTGATCAAAGCTGAATTTTCAGCATCATTACTCACATTACAGTGTCACATGATCCTTCAGAAATCATTCTGATATGATGATTTGATGCTCAATTATCAGCTTATTTTTTTATAACCTTATTATATGCTACTTTTTTATGATTCTTTAACGAATAAAAAGTTAAAGAACAACATTTATTTAAAATAGAAACCTTTTTTTTTAGTATTAAAGACTTTAATTTTTCAATAAATGCTGTTCTTTTTATCATTTTATTCATCAAAGAATCCTGAAAAAAGAATCACAGGTTCCAAAAAATAGCAGCACCACTGTTTTCAACATTGATAATAATAATCATAAATGTTTCTTGAGCATCAAATCAGCATATCAGAATGATTTCTGAAGGACCATGTGACACGGAAATAAATAACACACGCATAACAATTGCTGCAACAAAAATATTTTTATTTTACATATGTTATTATGACCAAATAAAATGTTTATGTTTGTATATGATACATTTTGTTTAATTTCACAAAATTTCCAGTTAATTCCTATAAGTGCCTGTTCAGTTTCAAAATTGGAATATTTCCAAAATTCCCCAGGTTAAGTTCCCTTGGAAAGTTTCCGGAAATTTACGGGAAACTTTCCGCCCCTTTGCAACCCTAATAAGGAAAAAATGTAATTGTTTTAATATTTTTTTTATAATAAAAAGAAAATATGAAACAAGCTGAGAATTCCATAATTTTTTTTGGAAATCAATGGCAAACTACTGCAGTTTTTAGTACATTGTTGCAGAGGATTTCAAGACTATCACAATTAATTTGGGCAGTTTTCAGTCTTTTTTTCAACTATACACCACAGGAAACCAAATTTTGCAAGAAATTAAAAAAAAAACTATAATTGTAATTATTGTAAAAAAAAAAAAATCATGCTTGTATTCTTAGCAAGCTTGTTTCCATCTACATTTTCTGAAGAGTTGTCTTAACAATGATGTAATGAATCACCATAACACATGTTTTTATATTTTTGCCACTAGGGGGCACTCTCAACTCTCGAGGTATCAGAAATGTTCCCTAGTCTTTTACGCCGCTTGTTCTCAAAACATTTCCTCAGCCATCTCCACACTTCTTACAACACCCACCTTCTTACATGTCCATTCAAAGAGACATTCAACTCATGTGAAGGCAGAATGGCTGCTGTAAAATATAAAAATATAATATCACTTATATATTCTTGCCCACTAAAAAAAATAAAAATATACATATATAAATATATATTTTTCTCATTGCTGTGTGTGCCCACACATAATTTTCGGTTGTTATTTGTCTCAAATCTGCAGCCTACATAGTGCAGGTCTGATTCATGAAGAAAGCTTGCATAACCATCATGTTATGAATGATTGTTCATTATGCTGTAGGGAAACCAAATCAGGTTTCTAAAATAGCAAGTTCTTCTGTAAGTCAGAAAAAAGAGAAAGAAAATGAATATATCTGATGCATGCTGGAACACTGCAGTAGATGCTGAGGAAGCTCTCTGTGATTGTACTCTAATAATGTTACATTAACACAGTGTTAGCAGGCGAGCCGGTTTGGGACTTGAAGTATTTTCTGGCCCATTTAAGACTGGTGATGGAGTTCAGCAGGCCCGTCCGTGAGGGAGCGGCACAGCCGCCGCTGCCCGGCCAGAGATCAAAGAGCATTATTGATGAAGGTTCCTCTCCCCTCGCCAAGTCTGAGCTGTAATGAGGCCGACTGCAGATTCATGAAGATCCTGTAGGATGGGCTGCATTGACCAACATCCAGTTTGTTAAAAAGTGATATTCTGTAAAGAGAAGTTCTATTTAGGTTTGGTTTAGTTTGTGATAGTCCTAATAAAAAAATAAAAAAAACATTGCTTGAATTATAGGTCAGTTGAGTTGTAAATGATTCAGGGCTTGTTTACAGCTGGTATTTAGATGAGTTCTGGTCGATTGGATCACAAGTGGACGATGCTAAATACAGGTGTAAATGGGGTGTAAAGCATTTTGAGTTTGTCCACTTCCAGAGGTAGTTAAAAACACATTCAACCAGATTTCTTTCGTACTGTAGATGCTTGAGTGTGTTCAAACAGCCTCAAAAGACTGTCTACTGACTATCCCGAGGTTTACCAATTAACGTGATTGGCTGGATCTGGGCCGTGTCCGGGTCGGATGGGGAACCTGCGCCTGTGTGCGGCAGCAGCGTGGCCCTGGGGTGTCGGCGGAGATTGTGTGAACTAGATCATCCCTTGTGAGGGCCTTACCGACTCATCAGCCAGTGGCACATATCCCCAACTGTAACACAGTTTTTAAGAACGGGAAGAAGGAGGTGGGAACCGGCGAACATTCAACATACTTTAATCAAATAAATAAACAAACAATAAAACGAAAGTAAAAGGGCGGCAGTTCCTCACGCCGACTGCCGCCCACACAAACAAAATAAAACACAACATAAAGTCCAGGCCTGGTCCTCTCTCGTCCTTCACTGTCGTCGCTCCTCTTTTATGCTTCCGGAGCTCCTCCATGAGAGATACGAGACCGGTGTAGCGAGCAGCTGACACTCATTATCTCTCGCGTCACCGGCCTTGCGTTGTTCCCTCACGGCTCTCGCCCGCCCTGCTCGTCACACCAACAAACCGTCCCATACCGGCGTGATCAAAAAGATCTTAAACTAGATGGAAATGGATTAAATATTTCGACTGTTGCGATTCCAAATCGGACTTATGACCTGTAACTCTGCCTGAGTATCGGGCAAGTGTTCACTGTTGGCCAGAGGAGAACTGGCCCCCCGACTAAGCCTGTTTTTTTTTCTCCATTTTGTTGGAGTTTTGGTTCTTGCCGCTGTTGCCTTTGGCTTTCTTAAGTTGGGGACACTTGCTTGATATTCAGCAGTGTTTTTGATATGCCTGCATTGGTGCCGTTGTATGTGAACTGAGCTGAGATGGACGATTACATCACTGTTTTCTCCAGCGCTGATATACATAAATTAACTAGACTAATAACTATTTTGATCTTTGCAACGGAATGAATCAATAATATATAGAATAAGCTGGACAATGACACCATTTTCTTTGTGCAGCCAAAATTATTTGCCAATTATTACTGTAAAGCTGCTTTGCCACAATTTGCATTGTAAAAAGCGCTATATAAGTAAAGGTGACTTGACTTGACTTGACTAATGAGTTAACATTATGGGAAGAGCTCTAGCCAGACGGGATTTAAACTTTGTCGGCTAAAGACCCAAGTTTGGTTTGAAGATGAAAAACTAAAGTGCAAGCACAATGTCTCACCATTCCTGATTTCTAACACAAACTCACAGCGTTCAGTTAGCCTTCGGCTGTCAGGTCTCTCTGTATGTTTTTCTGTCGTCTCCGGGTACGTTCATATGTTAGTTGCACAAGCTTATTTCATCCATCAGACTGAAAGAAAGCCTCTACATTTACCCGGCCATAGAAGAAATCAGAAGTGCTGCGTTTAACTCCACTTTTAGACATACACTCACAAGCTTCCCTAAGCACTTCGCCTCGGGGGAATCCCCACCACCATTCTGAAGCGTGTTCAACTTCATTAAGCGAGTGAGAGAAGTTTATTTGGACACCTCGATTTTGACAGAGGGAGCGAGTCTACTCAATACTGATGAAACTGATGCTTCCTTTGTTTCCTCGCTCCTACATCCTCCAGCCTGTGACCCAGAAACTGATAATACTATAGCCATCTTGAAGGACATCTCAATTCTCTAGTTGCACGGCGAGGAGGCGAGGAAGCTGAACAAGTAAGAAATGAGAAGCACCCACTTCAACGTAAGCAATGATGTACATCTGAGTGGAAGCTAGCGAGGGAAGGACATTCAAAATTGGACTTGAACGCAACCAAGAAGTGGTTGAAAGTGGACAAAAGAGTCAGATTAAAACACCAGGTGTAAACGGGAATGTATCTCACTCATCTACTTGTGGTATGGTCAACCAAAACACATCTTAACATCAGGTGTAAACATGGCCTCAGACTTACAGTGTGCAGAAGATCAGATTATAAATGAAGAATATCTGGAATCATATTCTTTTGATGCTATCCAGATGGTTTTTGAGACATTGCCCGTCCTTGAGTGTCTTTTCTTGCTGAGACGACGACATCGCGCTGGAATAACTTTCATTGTGAACCCCTTGATGGGCTACATACACAAAGCAGTGTGGTTTCTCAACCACAGCCTTACAGTTCTGCCAATTTTAGTAAGAGATAAAATCAATTCAGTTTGTCTGCTTCATGATACAACACGTGGAAAAATGTGCTCCCTCACATTATCCTCCCATCTGGGACAAATGTATAGCAATGAAATAAAATGTTTAACATTGAAAGGCGAGTTGAGAAACATGCCCAATGAACATTTGCAATGGATTTACCATAAATGAAGCACTCTTTTGATTATATTAAATACATTCTAGAGTTTAGATACAGCAATACCTGCATGCATAATTGTGTATTTTGCGCTCGTTACAGCTGAATTTTCCTTTGGGACTCTATAAACTACATCGATATATCATTGTGTCTGAGAAAGCATGCACCTGTTTGTGACTCTAAATGTGTTACATACTATTTTACATGTAGGTCAGGAGTCAGAAGGTGACGCTCAAGAATAACTATACAAACAGCCAGAAATCTGGTTCAGTGGTCTTGGGAACAGACCGGGATGGGTAATAAGAGTCATCCTCGATATCTGGAATATCCATTAGGGATGTGCAATTTGGTCATTTTTTGCGTACTCGACAAATAAATCAGCTGAGTATGCAACAGTTCATTTAATGATTTTATCCATTGAGAATTGATTGGACCGTGCAAGGTGGGTGTAAAACGCCAGACGGTTTGTGAGGATAGTTGGATCAAGTTATTACATTTTGATAAAATGTAATTCGTAATTACGTGCACCGATAAATCACGCACATTAAAACGAGGAATGTTGAAGTAAGATTTTGATTTCATGTTGACTTTAACATCGTATGTTTGTGATTGTGCACAGCTAGATTGCATGACGGGTGTCTGGCTGTGTCTATTCCTGTCAGCCAACAATTCCCTGCAGTGTCTCTCTTCTTTTTCACTCCCTCCCTCCCCTGTTTCTCTCTCTATTGTTGAAAGCAGGAACAAAAGATAAGCAGAAACAAAGAAGAGCTGTGGAAGCTCAGCAAGCATGTTGCGGTTCACCCCGCCGCCCTCTCAAAGTCAGGAATATGAATCAACACATACAAACCGGTCTAGATGACAAACACCTCAGCATCACACAAAAGGGGTCATCGTTTCAGTGAACTGACGCCAAGAACAGTTTAATTGTCTCTCGCCCGCACAGACTCCTTAATTCAGTCTAGACGCTGCTCGGTTCTAGCCCGAGGATAAATGTGAATTCTTAACACTGCTTTGGCAAGAGTTACTGTAGATTTTTAGCGAGCGATAACAAATAAAAAGGGAACAACTGCTGAATAAGTGTTTCGTTTGAGTGGACGCTCATGAATCAAAGAAGGAAAAAATACTTTGGATCAGTTCGATATTTACGATACCCATAGGGAACTCAATGATTGCAAGGAAAACTGTGATTATTTCACTTGATTTCACTTGATTCAATTGAGACTTTCTGTCTTCTTTGCAGCACAAAAGATGTTTTGAACCCCTTTGACTTTTGCATGGAGAAACAGTTCAGAATGGGCTGCTGGATACTGGTAAAAACTGATATTTTGTTTTTCTACGGTATGCATTGCGATATGAAAACAATTTCACCAGATGACTTGAATTAGGAAAGAATGAATCATTCTAAAATGATGGGGGTGATTTTGTAGGCGAGTGAATCTGCATAGAAAATAATAACCAAATTGCAAGCACAGATAAATAGAACAGGACAAACATACAAATGTTTTTCAGTCAAGTCAAACAGGTAAAGAAATTGAATGCTCAAATGTAAAAGCATCATTAATCTTTGTTAAAGCTACAAAAGTAATTTTCTCTTTGTGTTTTGTTGATCGATCAACATTAATGACACGGATATTAGGCTGCTGTCACTTTAAGAGCGAATGCACTGATCTAATATAATGATACGCATTCATTCATGGCTTGCATTTTTCAAGGATGTTTTCAAGCAATTTTCCGTTCAAACACAAATAGAGAACTGAATTCGAATTCAAATTCCCAGTCTAGTTCTCTTGCTTGAACGTTTAAACTGGCAAGAATTAAATCAAATGCAAATGATAAACTTTCACTCTATGATGGTTAAACTTTGCAATTAATCCACATGCTTTCCGAACCACGGAGCGTGGTCTGTACGGATCAGCTACGGTCCTTACTTGACGTGACTATCGCGGATGTGATAGTGTGCCGCACAAGCATGGGTGTAAATTGACATTTTGCAAAGCCCCGCCCCCTTTAGTTACTGTTGCTATGTCTGACAAGCCATGTGCTCTACACATCATGTTCTCACGCAGTGAAAAATACATCCTGGAGCAAAGAGGACACTGACAACACGTCGACAGACAAGACAGAGCAGGTTATATTGTAATTGTGTAAAGAAGTTTAATGAATAAATAGCGTCTAGTGTGTGTTTAATGTGTGGTGACAGATCGCTGTAGCTCCTCGTGAACCGATCATCTCTTCATACTAGTTCATTTATAGCATCAAATAAACATGAATGAACATCAGAAGGAATGTTGTTTCGCACAATTTCAAGTTCAAGTGACTCCCCTGACTGCTTTGTCGGACAAAATGGCGGATTCAGGGTTATGATTGGTCAGATCGCCTGTCAATCAAACTCTGTGTTTAGTCTGTGTTTCCTGTGTTAAAGTTTTTGTAAGTTATTTGTTATTTTATATTAGGCCTATAGCATGGTGTATGCTTATTCACTTTGTTACTAAAAGTTCTATGCTTAATGTAAGCAAGTTTGTCATTGTACTGTTTTGTTGTTGTGTTTTTCATTAAGAATAATAATGAACCCACCTTTCAAGCAATTGCCGGCCCCCGAATTGCCGCTAATCGAAAGCGAAAGTGCACAGCCGCACGGGCATTCGTAAGCGATTTAAAATGAGGTGAAAAAGAGGGAAAAACTCCAACGTTTAATATGACCATGTGGTGAGAATATTTTGGTCAATTTAGTCAGCTTTTTCACTGAACCAGAGAGAAACTTTGAGAAGAAAGACAATGGCACGGTCTCCATGCTACGTTAATAATAGTAGTAAGGCTTTCCTCTGCGTTCACATCCTTACAAGTACAAAACCAAAGCGTTTTGATCGCCCCCAGGTGGCTGGATGCAGCATAGGTCATAAACCCCGCCCTCTTCATGTAATCTAATGGGACAAACTAAACAGTCAAATTATACTTCAAATAATTGGTGGTTTCTGTCATTTTAAGTAGTTTTTATCACGCTGATGTAAATTTAAGTGTTTTTTAAATAAGTTTGGGTTAAGTTAGTTATTTGATGCTATAAAAACAGGGGTGTGACGTCATGATTGACAGCAGTGATTGACAGCTTCTCTGAGCGAAGTCGCCACTGAGGACCAACAGGCTTTTTTCTTTAATTTCTACATTTCCATAACTGTTTATTTCACACCAACATGGTGTGTTTATAATTTCCTGCAGTAATCTGTACGAACGATTCTGCGGGAGTGTGGGCGGGGCTTTGATACCACGGCTCCACTTCACGCTCAGGTTCCAAGATGTCGGCGCCATATTTGGACAGTGGTGGCTTCACTTCCCTACAGTGGAAGAGAGTGAAGGTGTGTCATCCGTATCATAAAACTGTTTTTGTATCATATATATATATGAGTTAGTATTTTTGATTTGGAGGCAACGCCATGTGCAGCTGTTGATTCACATCATATGTGATCTTTTAGTGTTAAGCCTATTGATTTATTCAGGTCCAATTATTCATAACCGTTTCTGCCTCTGCCATTGGCCCTTTCACCTGCGTGAACTGTCGTTTCTCTTGTTATATCTATCGATCACATAGTGAGAATATGGATGGTTTAGACAAAAAGAGTGCAAGCATTAAGTCTGAAATCAATGTGTTTGCGCGCTCTGAAATAACAGTGTTTTGACTGCGTTTAGGTGGTGGACGGCGCTGACAGGAGATGAATCAGACCCAGAGAGTGGGAAATTACGGGGGAGGCGCACACATCCGGCGCCCCACTGTCTCCCGTTGTCTCCCTGGAAATTAATTTGCATTGCCTTTGCTTTCTTAA
The DNA here is from genome assembly GCA_038088235.1 of Zacco platypus. Taxonomy (NCBI): domain Eukaryota; kingdom Metazoa; phylum Chordata; class Actinopteri; order Cypriniformes; family Xenocyprididae; genus Zacco; species Zacco platypus. Next base: position 43,811,369 of record CM076085.1, on the reverse strand, counting down.
AATTCCTCTCTCTGGTGAATTCCTCTCTATATCTGGGCTCAGTTAGGAAAGCCTGTTTCTTGGACACCCTCGCTACTGGGATTGAGGCTAACACCTGCGAGTGAACATCACTTTTCAGACAGACCAAATTATTACTGTCAGACTCTTGACGATGTAAATGCATCTTATCCGGCAAGCTATCTGCTGCGTTTGAGCATGTGCATCTCATCAAATCGCAGTCGGATCAAATCACAATGCACAGATAAGGAGCGGAATACAGTAGACAAACTGCTTGGTAATGTCCAGGTAGATCCTTGACTGTTTCCTGAAGTGTGCAGGTTCAAAAATCCTCATGGAGATGAGTTTAAAAGCCTGACATGGCGGTGACATCTGTCTGGAGTCTGATGAGATGATAACCGCATGTATTCAGTCTGTTCATCTGTCGGGCAAAATGAGCTTTTAATGGCATGTCTCTCAGCATAAAAAATGAAATATTGGACTGGTAACATACTGGGGTTTTATGGATTTGAGGGGAGCTGTGGGTTTAGCCGCAAAATCTTCATTCACCTCATGTACTTTTAAACGCACCTTTTATCATGCGTCTGGCTGGGGTGGGAATCTCTAGTCACCTCACGGTTTGATTCGATTATGATTTAAACGGCTGCGATGCGATAATAAAATTATCAATGCATTTTAATGCCATCTTTTTTTTCTGTACAGGATTTTTTGTGTGACCAGGGGTGGGATTTTTAAGGCACCTCACGTGTACTTTTTAAAAAATATTTATAAATTAAAATTTTTATATAAAACAGTTGTATGTCAGCTAACTACATATAGTATCAAAACACACAAGCAGAACAGAGACAAACGAAAAGCATTGAGTGCTTTCAGTGCTTTCAGCAGTCAAGAGCAGTGAGCGATTTCTTTTTTCTCTTTCTTATCTTTTCTGCTGTGTGATTATTAATGATGACATCATAGGCAGCAGGAGATCTGATAGGTCACATCAACACTAATGTACAGCTCTATTTTGACATATCAGATGTTTTTCCTTTCCGTCTAATCCATTAAAGATGCACTGTGTAGTTTTTCGTCCACTAGAGGTCGCCTATTCAAAACAGAGGCGTGGCTTGATGACGGCGAGTTTGAGCGAGGAATCTTGGGACATGTGGTCTTCACCTCACAGCCGGTGGAAAAGAATCGGGATGAGACTCGGGCAGAAATCATGTTCACGGATGTGATTATTAATGTCACTGTAGTGTGAAGCAGAGCAGGAGCGAGTGCGACTGAACGAGAGCGACTGATAATGAAAGATGAATGACACACGAGAGCAGCGGGACTTTTATTATGACACAGTCTGTGTTCCCACCTGTAATATATATTACAGAGTCTTTGGGGTTTCCATGGTTTTTACAAAATAAAATCAGAAACCGAGGGTAACGCGGATATGACCACATTCACAGGCGACTCGCTCAAACGTCCCGGATCCTTCATTAAAACTGCAATTTTCTCACGATTTACAAATAGTTGGAAACATTTGGGATATTGTAAGTACTCGACAGAGGTTTTTGGATATTTTACGGCAAAAATTTTACATATTGCATCTTTAAGACATAACTGACTGTTTACTACGGTGGCCAAGAGAGCTCAATTGTTGAAACTGTGCAGAATGACTTATCCCATCAGATCTGAGGGTTTGAACGGTCTGTTTTATTAGATTTTTTTTAATTTTATTATTATTTTATTTTTTTTTTAACCATACTTTTTCACTCAGCATGTGTACGGTCCATGAATGAGATTGCCTTTGCACTGCATCTAGTTTTTTTCTCAGTGTCTCACGCGCTGTTTCTTTTTGAGATTCCATTTGAAGTTAAAAATAGTTTGACTTGATGTCATAATTAACCCTGTTTTTCAATACTGACTTAATATTTTTAATACTTTTTTTTATGAATGTACGTTTCATTAGTGCTATTTTGTTCTATAAAGTTCCGTCAAATCCTCGCTTACATTTATTTTATTTATTCTTTATTATTATTAATGCAGTTTCATGTCTTTAAGGTTAACATGAAACACAGTAACCTATTTTACTTTTATAATCTGTATTTCTGAGTGAAAAAAATACTCAAATGTACAGGATTTAATATCAATAAAATCTGTTTTTGTTGGACTAACATATACTGGTGAATCATGCACATTAAGACCAGGAATGAGTATTAAGAAATATTAAATTGCCGCTTGAGATTGGACCTGAAACTTCTCAATGAATTTGAAGAGACGATATTTTATGAGCTGTGCTCTGAAACCTCAGACACCTCTTGGAAAGTTGTCCAGTTTACCCAAATCTGAAGTACTTTACTAACAAAATGGGAACTGACTAGGAGAATTAGTCTGTAAAAAAACAGTTAACAATTTAACAATTTGCTTTAATTAGTGTAAGACAATGTTAAAACAGCCCTAAAAAACAATGCCACACTGTTTGTGGTTATAAATACTGCATGTTCAGTGCAAGGATATTGTTTTCCAAAAAAAAAAAAAATAAAATAAATAATAATAATAATAAATATATATATATATATATATATATATATATATATTATATATTATATATAATATAATATATATAAAAATTGTTACTAAACTAATACACTAGTTTTATTTCAAACAGGAAATATCCACCTACATGGCTCAAACCTGTACTTGATCAGCTCTCCTTCATTTTATATATGTGTATGTCATCTGGTTTTGATTTAAATGCATTGGTAGACATGCCATGTTAAAGTCTAGCCTTTGCCAAGAAATACTATTTCTATTCGCTTTACTTCCGTGAGCAAATATCCAGAATGTTGGGTTTACGAGGAAAAAAGGAGGGGAAAGTTGAAAGATGGGAGGAGAGGGCCAGAGAACAGAGCGGCTCTTTTGTAAACACCCTCTGCCGCCGTGTTTAAGGCCGAAGGTTCGAGGGTGGTTGCGACGAGGGCACCTGGTTTTGATTTGGTCCTGCATGTGATCTGCTGCAGTACGCAGTGATGAGTCTAGCAGAGCTCCACCAGTATTAGATTCCACGGAAACAAATTAAAGGCACTAACTCACTCTTTCTCTCCTTTTTCTTCATTTTATCTGTAGTCTTCTTCCTCCATTTTTCCCTTAGAGTATTGTGCTTTCCCTCCGACCGAGGGACATTACAGGCGTAAAGGCTGCCAGGAAAAATAAAGCAGCCGGCTGGATTTGGAATGTTGGAAAATGAATCGGCTGCCAGTGAACAAAGATGTAGTCAGGCGTTTACATCGAGCACTGCGATGGTAGGATGACCTTGTCGCACAGCAGCACAACGGCCTCTGACTCCAGCAGGGCCTTGAATAGTTCACGAGTGTATTAAAACCTACAGCACGTTCATGCTGTGTAGGATAACATGAGAGTAGGCGCCAGATTTCACTCATACAAAAACAAAGCATTTGTGTTCCTGGGTATTCAATCGACAAATGGACGTCTTCACAAATTTCCTGTAAACAGAAACTCGAAAAATAACAATTTGGTCGTCATTTACTCACCCTCATCTCGTTCCATACCTGTACGACGCTGTTTCTGCTGTGGAAGAACACAAAAGAAGATATTTAAAAAATTGTTGGTAACCAAACCGTTTTGGTTCACATTGGCTTCCATTTTATTTTTTTGATTTAGTTTGATTACCAACATTCTTCAGATTATCTTCTTTTGTGGTTGACGGCAACTTGCATGACAGTACGACTATACGTGATTAATATTGAACAAGAATTGTTGATTTCTGTTGACATGAGTTTACTGATATGTACATCCAGCAACTTGTCAAAGTTAAATGAATTTTCTATCATTAATTCCTCACCCTCGTGTCGTTCCACACCCGTTAGACCTTCGTTCATCTACAGAACATTTAGGGGTGGGCGATCTTCCCAAAGTTTCATATGACGATCTTATAACAAACAATCACGATCCACAATCTTGTTGTTATTGTGAGCGCACACAAATAAAAGTCTCTTCACAGATTCAAAAGATGTATTACTCTTATCTGTATGACCAAATATGACAGAGTATTGCATCTTCCCAATTTTGAGTTGCACTATTGAGATTATCCAGACTGGAACAAGACTTATCTGTTTTCACAATTTAAAACAAAGTATTGCACTGAACAATCAGTTCAACCCTGAGTAAAAATTTAAAACACTGTATAGTAACTGAACATAACTGACTGTCTTTATGTAAATACTCACCAAGCTGGACATTTTGACATATTTATCTGTATATTATGTGTAACAGACATAGGCTAGTGAGAGCTGGGTGGCCTAGAGACTGCGGGACCACCTTGTTAGAGCACCCGCCTCCCATGCCAGCGGACCCGGGTTCGAATCCTGCTAAGAGTGGATGGTTTGAATGGAGGGGGTTACGTTGGTGCTGTGACCTGGATGGGAATGAGGATTAGGGAGGTGATTGTAACACAATAACAAACACAATATAAAATTGTCAGATCTATTGATCGATCAATCTATCTATCTATCTATCATCTGACCATTTCTTTCTATCTATCTATCGATCGATCTATATCTTTTCAAATTTAAACAGCCAATTAGACTCAATGAAGCTGCCATTCCAAGCCATTCAAACTCATTCAAACTCATCAACTCATCGATCGATCTATCTATCTATTTTTCTATCTATCTATCTATCTATCTATCTATCTATCTATCTATCTATCTATCTATCTATTTTTCTATCTATCTATCTATCATCTGACCATTTCTTTCTATCTATCTATCTATCGATCTATCGATCTATCGATCTATCGATCGATCGATCGATCTATCTATCATCTGACCATTTCTTTCTATCTATCTATCTATCTATCTATCTATCTATCTATCTATCTATCTATCAATCTATCGATCAATCTATCGATCAATCGATCGATCAATCGATCTATCATCTGACCATTTCTTTCTATCTATCTATCTATCTATCTATCTATCTATCTATCTATCTATCTATCTATCTATCTATCTATCTATCTATCTATCTATCTATCTATCTATCTATCTATCTATCTATCTATCTATGAAAACTTCTAAACTAAAACCTAAACTATTTCAAACTTCACACTTTTCAAACTAACTCTCGACAAACTTTTCTATCTAGTTTCATATGTGATCAAATTTACTTAGTCGTGCATCCACTACACTGTCTGTAATTTTGTCCCTCCTCCACGTTTTTGTTGTGTCAAATTATATGTGGTATCTACTTTGACTAACCTAAGGCAAACGAAATTAGATTATTTTTTTTTGAGCCTACTATCTTTTTACGTGACGAACAAAGCTACCTTCAGCCTAACAAAGAGCTTTTCAACTTTTCCTCACAAATGCATGGAGCGAGACATAGGAAGCACATTTAAATGTCATTAATTGCTACTTGTGGTGAATGAGAAAGGAAAAAATAGACACTGTGAAACTGAAGCCATTCTCTCTGTTGGGAATCACAATTGCCAAAAGGCTGCTATGGGGAAAAATGTTTATTGGAATGAAGCTTCATTAAAATTCAATGAAGAAATGTTCTCTCATCACTGTTAATTGGGTGCTGCCCCTTTCAACTGAGTCATCACCGAGCAGTTTAAATATCTGCTTGGTTCATTTGCACATTCTGTCTGCTGCGAAATAAATAAATAAATAAAAAAATAGGAAGATGTTTTGCTCATCTGCGTCCGTTACTCAAAAGACGTGAAGTTGCTCTGGAGGTTGCTAATCATTTGTTGTGTAAGCAAGACATTGATCGCTCCAGCGATCTGTAAGAATTTCTTAGTGTGAAATATACACAATGTCGTGTTTACTGAATTTGTTGTTTCAAAGTACGCTTGAGAAAGCGACTAGATCTGAGAGGTTTCCGATTCATTGAATTCAAATCAAATTTTAACCAAATGCTATTATTATTTTTTAATAGTTAGAACGAGTATAATTTAATGTTTCCAAGTGTTGCAAATTTTGTATTACCACAGAAAATGCTCTCTCAGTTTATACACTAACTATATACTTAATAAAGAGTAATGAAGAGTAAAAATTCTTAATTGACCCTTCGCCGGCAGTTTGATTGACAGGCGATCTGACCAATCATAACCCTGAATCCGCCATTTTGTCAGTCAGAGAAGTTAGTAGTTTAACGTTGGTGAAAATTGTGTGTCCTCACGTCTTTCCGCGCTTGAAACAACATTCCTTCTGATGTTCATTCATGTTTATTTGATGCTATAAATGAACTAGTATGAAGAGATGATCGCTTCACGAGGAGCTACAGCGGTCTGTCACGACACATTAAACACACACTAGACGCTATTTATTGATTAAACCTCTTAAAAAATGCATTATTTTAAACATGAAACTGTTTCATATGTTGTCAGTGTCCTCTTTGCTCCAGGATGTATTTTTCACTGCATGAGAACATGATGTGTGGCGTGAGAGCGGACATAGCAACAGTAACTAAAGGGGGCGGGGCTTTGCGAAGGGCGCTTGACTATGGAAGAGGCCTTGCATTATTCTGTGTAAAAAAATAATTATAAAACTGTATGCCATCCATAAACCATAAGCTAGATCATTCTAAATGACATTCTACAATGACTTTTTTATTCGTTCAGACCAAGAAAAAGTGAGAAAACTATTTCAAGTCATTGACATGAATATATAATAATACTGACCACTAGGGGCAGCTACTTTACAAATATTTACACCACATCCTTGTGTGCATGTTATATATAAGTTAATGGCATTTACCCACTTTATATGATTAGAGATTAGATGTATCCATAACCGTCTATCACATTAGCTTCATGCCAATATGTCATTTTGTGTCTTGTGGATATATTTTCGAAACTATATTTCATGTTTTTTTTGCCTTGCCCATTCACCTCTACGTTAGTTTTTTTATTTAAGAAAGAGTTGAATTATTCAGCATTCTGTCGACAGAGGTTAATTTGTTTTTAACTTGCATAAAACTTTCCTTTAAGGCAAAATTTGCATCAGTGAGGAACATCAAACCAACAGATCCAAATTATTCCTATAACTGCTTGTTGGATGAGTTATTCGGTAAGCCTAAAACTGTCACCTTTTATGTAATCCATAATCTATGTCTTGCAGAGGAAATGACCCGAATGCGATTCAGGGCTATTTATCGTCTTTCTTGCGTGCACTGCAGTCCCACGCAATATATTATCACATCATGTTACTACTGAAATGCTGTGTTTATTTTCAGAAACTAGTTGAGGTGTCATTTGGCAGAACTAGGTAATGTTGAGGGATCTGCAGAAGTAATAGGGCTTAGCTAAAGAATTCATCCACTGTATATGTACTGTAGAGGTTGGCAAGATTTATATTGTTTCTTGCCAAGCATCACTTGCTATTGAACAAACCCTTAACCCAAAGTGTTAAACTTTACTGCGCAAAGCTGCGGTCACAATAAACTTTGAGCATGCAAAATGTCTATGGATGCTGCAATGGTCGTGATTTGATCATGATAAATCCAAAATGTGAAAACATACAATCTACTCCACTTTGATGCAAAACGTTTGCGTTATTTTAATTCAGCTAAGCGGAATTAAGTTGAGCCAAGACTGTTCAAACTCCAACTCTCAAAATTCAAATTTAAACAGCCAATTAGACTCAATGAAGCTGCCATTCTAAGCCATTTAAACTCATTCAAACTCATCAACTCATCGATCGATCTATCTATCGATCTATCAGTCTATCTATCAATCTATCTATCAATCTATCTATCTATCTATCTATCTATCTATCTATCTATCTATCGATCTATCTATCTATCGATCTATCTATCTATCGATCGATCTATCTATCTATCGATCTATCGATCTATCTATCGATCTATCTATCTATCATTTGAAAACAAATATCTATCTATCATCTGACCATTTCTTTCTATCTATCTATCTATCTATCTATCTATCTATCTATCTATCTATCTATCTATCTATCTATCTATCTATCTATCTATCTATCTATCTATGAAAACTTCTAAACTAAAACCTAAACTATTTCAAACTTCACGCTTTTCAAACTACTTCAAATTTTCTGGCTAGGCTTTTTCAAGCCAGCTTAAAGTTTGTCTCGACAAACTTTTCTATCTAGTTTCATATGTGATCAAATTTACCTAGTCGTGCATCCACTATACTGTCTGTAATTTTGTCCCTCCTCCCCGTTTTTGTTGTGTCAAATTATGTGGTAAGGCAAACGAAATTAGATTTTTTTTTTAGCCTACTATCTTTTTACGTGACGAACAAAGCTACCTTCAGCCTAACAAAGAGCTTTTCAACTTTTCCTCACAAATGCATGGAGCGAGACATAGGAAGCACATTGATTTATATTGTTTCTTGCCAAGCATCACTTGCTATTGAACAAACCCTTAACCCAAAGTGTTAAACTTTACTGCGCAAAGCTGCGGTCACAATAAACTTTGAGCACGCAAAATGTCTATGGACGCTGCAATGGTCGTGATTTGATCATAATAAATCCAAAATGTGAAAACATACAATCTACTCCACTTTAATGCAAAACGTTTGCGTTATTTTAATTCAGCTAAGCGGTGACCAGAGCCGTTAAAAATACACTGAATGCGGAAGTAACGCGTGTCGTGGAGTAACCGATATTTCCAAACACTTGAGTGTTTCTCAAGCACACGCAAGTTTTGGTAACACTTTACAATAAGGTTCATTAGTTAAACATTAGTTAATGTATTAACTAACATGAACTAATCATGAGCAATACATTTGTTACTGTTTTTACTAATCTTCGTTAACGTTAGTTAATGAAAACACAGTTGTTCATTGTTTGTTCATGTTAGTTCACAGTGCATTAACTCATGTTAACAAGATTTTAAAAATGCATTAGTAAATGTTGAAATTAACATTAACAAAGATTAAAAAATGTTGTATAAGTGCAGTTCATTATTAGTTCATGTTAACTAATGTTGTTAACTAATGAACATTATTGTAAAGTGTTACCCAAGTTTTTTTTTTTACATTTTAACGCATTAGTTGAGGTATTTTATTTAGCGTGTTATAGTTAATTGTTAGATATTAGACTATAATTGCAGTTAGATAACGTGAGAAACACTTCAACAGCTACCATAACCAGATGCTAGTTGTCATATTTTTTGTCTTTTTGGTATATTTCTCTTTCCTGTGGAGGTCGAACCGGTTTCTATGAAGATTGCCCATTCAGCGAATAACGTATCTCGCACCGCACTGGATATCCCCTAATAGTCGACAAGAAGAGGCTTAGTCGGAATTTTATTAGTCGCAGGGAAAAAAATCCAGAGTTTGTGACGAACAGATCATTAAAAGCTGGTCTGTGTGGTAATTACAGGACATCCAAACACTCGCCTGTCATTCATCCACCTCAAATACGGCTTTTCATATGAAACGTAAGTAGTAGCAAACTAACATGGCCGATCACTTTAACGTGAACCTATAAAAATGTGGGCTATTCAATAGTAGCACGACATGCCAGCTAACATGGAGGCGCCGGTGCGATCACTTGCACTTAAAATACTCTGTCATATTTGGTCATACAGATAAGAGTAATACATCTTTTGAATCTGTGAAGAGTCCACTTGTATTTGTGTGCGCTCACAACAACAACTAAACATTGTGCTTTTGTAAAATAATGAAAGCAAACAGGGAGCGATTTCTGCCGTCTCTCTCTGTGAGCAAAAAAAAAAAAAAAAGCTCCACATAAAGTTGCCTCACAGGCAAAAAAAATATATCAATAGAAAGCAAAATGTCTATGTCTATGTCAAAATGGAAAAAAAAAATATTCTCAGGTTATGTAATCCATATTAAATGTGCATACAGGCTACTGTGGAGATGAGTCAGCATCGTCGACTTCATCACTACAGACACTAGTTTATCAATTAATTATTAAACCTTAAAGCAGTCTCTCTTTGCTATTTTTCCCCGATCATTTCTTCTGCTGTGACACGCTTTATGTGTGCGCTTGATCAACGTTAATCTACTAACTCCCCTGACTGCTGGTGGATTCGGAGTTATGATTGGTCAGATCGCCTGTCAATCAAACCGTTTGCGAAGGGTCAATTGATACCACAAATCATGCCACTTACTGAGGAAATGTGCGCTTTTCGAAATTTTGACTTCTTTGTCATGATTTTTCTACAAATATTGATCCTTTTCTCGTATTGTTCATGCATTATGCACCAGTGTAAAATTTGAAAGTACACGAACGGGAGAGTCTAATAAGGACAAATGAGCAGTGAGTGATGTAGCGTTCATTACTCAGGCAGCTCAAGTCTCTGTTTTCAAGGCCTCTGCAGGGAGAAAGAGGCAGTTAATGAAGGAGGATCCTAATTACAGCTGCTCTGAGGAGCCAGGAGGAGAAATCTCCAATCCAATCAGCTTGAACCTGGCAGCTACAGCGGGCCCTCGCCCAATTAGAAAGCACAATTTAGATGGTAGCAGGTGTCTGGAAAAAAAGATCTCTCGTTCACTGGAAACCGTATATGACATCATCTCACTCCTGATGCTGATGGCGACGGAAGGGGAAGAAGTGGAGGAGACATGGCCACATGTTTTCACCTGGTAATGATGACTTGACCCTTACACTCTAAAAAACACTGGGTTGGGTTATTTTTTTCATGGCTGGGTAGTTTATGTAACCCAGTGGTTGGGTTAGAGGCTGGTCAATCTCACTGACAGTAAGAACAATACACCCTCCCCACCCGCCCTCCGACACAACAACCCAGCTGTTGGGTTATACAGAGCGCAGACTTTTTAGTTAGTTAAAATTTATTGTCTGTACAGATTTCCTGAACAGAAATTCATCTTTGACACTGGCATACCTGTACATTCTGACAACAATGCTACATACATACACATAATACATATAAAAAATAAAATAAAAAAATACAAAAATACAAAATAAAAAAAAAATAAATAAAAAAATAAATAAAAAAAAAAAAAATAAAATAAAAAAATAAAATAAATAAAAAATAAAAAAAATTATACACACCTACCCAAACAGGTGCCTCATAATAAAACATCAATTAAAAATAAATTTCTAATTTTTTGTCCTCATCGAGAGAGCAGATCCGAATTGGTGCGAATATCGATCTTTGCATGCATTTTATTCTACTTTACAGAGCTGTAAATCATTTTATTTAATGTAACGCAACACACAGGGATGAGACGTCAGAGAGCATCGATGGAAATGTCTTTTTCCTTGAATAAACTGATTTTTATTCATTATAATATTGAATATTATTCGTTTGGATGTTAAAATATGTTCTGCTTGTTTCTGTGCAGGTTATAAGGAGCCTGTCACGAGATCTTTCGCTGAGGTTCGCGGGAATATTTGTGGAAAATAGAAAAAAACGAATTGAACCTAGACAGTGCTTTAATTGTTCATTATGGTCGAAATATGGTCAAATTTGTTTTCAAACGTAAGTTATTAAATATTTAACTTTTAAAAAGCAATAATGATACAAGCTGTATAATTGAGTTGTCATTCTTTTTTGGTATTTTTCACTCACATACACATGTAATAGTCATTTTTAATCAACAGTTGAGTTTAATTAAACAATCCAGCAGGGTGGGTTAAACATTTAACCCAGCCAGCTGGTTAAAAACAACCCAACGCTGGGTTTGTCCAATTTTGACCCAATGCTGGGTTGTCAAATAACCCAAATTGGGTTGTTTTTAACCCAGCATTTTTTTTTAGAGTGTAGAATTTATTATTATTATTATTTTTTTTGGTGGATCTAGAATAACGACACATACACACACACGTTGTGTTTTCATGGTTTATGGGGACATTCCATAGGCGTAATGGTTTTTATACTGTACAAACTGTACATTCTGTCCCCCTACACTACCCCTACCCCTAAACCTACCCATCACACAAAATGTTCTGCTATGTTAGATTATCAAAAAAGATCATTCTGTATGATTTATAAGCTTGTTTCCTCATGGGGACCAAAAAAATGTCCCCGCAAGGTCAACATTTACTAGTATTACTATACCTGTGTGGTCCCCATAACGTAGGGAATACCCACACACACACACACACAGATTATGATTCAGATTTTTCCCCTATAGATAAGTTTTTTTTCCAGTGTATTCTGGAATTGCAGCACAACTTCATATTTTACTAGCCGATGAGTCAGTGTTTACCTTATGTAAATGACTCTCCGTCAGCGGTCAGACGGACAGCTGGAGAGCGGCTCCCACGCTTAAATGATGCGTCTCTCATATCTCCATTGATGCTGCTTGTGTTGTCAGTCTGCAGTGTGTGAAGAGAAATTTTCCTCTGGCCGTCGCCATAAAAAACAAGTGCAGATGACCATAATATTACGTGCAATTTTTATCAGTTCTGTGCATTAATTTGAAGACATCGGGATGTTAACATGGTCCCTGCTCAGCCAACTCCTCTCCTCTTCAAGTCAGTGAGAGATCATAAAGCAGTAAAGCATCATGAACTGTTTTAAGCAGTCACCAATAATTCCTAAAAGTTCCAGTCCAAAATGACATCTGTGACCATCTGCCTCAGTAACTTCAGGACCTGCTGCTGTCTTGGCGTCCTTTTCAATGCAGACCATAAACAACCGTCTATCTGTCGCTCTCGCTATCGTTCTATCACTTCGCTCACTCTATCGCATTATCACTCGCTCTATCATTCTCTCTATCGTTCTATCACTTTATCACTCACTCTATCATTCTATCGCTTGTTTTATCGCTTTCACAATCGTTCTGTCATTCTATTCTATCGCTCACTCTGTTCTATTGCTCGCTCTATCTATAGTTCTAGCGCTTGTTCTATCGTTCTATCATTCACTCTATCTATCACTCTTTTGTTCTATCACTTTATCTATCGCTCTGTCATTCTGTCACTCAATTGCTTGTTCTAACGCTTGCTCAATCGTTTTATCACTCACTCTATCATTCTATTGCTCGCTCTATCTGTCGTTGCTCATGCCATCTATCACTCTTTCATTCTATCATTCTCTCTATCTATCGCTCTATCGTTTTATCACTCACTCTATCATTCTATCGCTCGCTCTATCTATCACTCTTTTGTTCTATCACTTTATCTATCGCTCTGTCATTATATCACTCAGTCGCTTGTTCTAACGCTTGCTCAATCGTTTTATCACTCACTCTATCATTCTATTGCTCGCTCTATCTGTCGTTGCTCATGCCATCTATCACTCTTTCATTCTATCATTCGCTCTATCTATCGCTCTATCATTCTATCGCTCGCTCTATCTATCACTCTTTTGTTCTATCACTTTATCTATCGCTCTGTCATTCTATCACTCAATTGCTTGTTCTAACGCTTGCTCTATCGTTTTATCACTCACTCTATCATTCTACTGCTCGCTCTATCTGTCGTTGCTCATGCCATCTATCACTCTTTCATTCTATCATTCGCTCTATCTATCGCTCTATCGTTTTATCACTCACTCTATCATTCTGTCACTTGCTCTATCTATCACTCTTTTGTTTTTATCATTCGCTCTATCACTCTTTTGTTCTATCACTTTATCTATCGCTCTGTCATTCTATCACTCAATTGCTTGTTCAAACACTTGCTCTATCGTTTTATCACTCACTCTATCATTCTATCGCTCGCTCTATCTATCACTCTTTTGTTCAATCACTTTATCTATCGCTCTGTCATTATATCACTCAGTCGCTTGTTCTAACGCTTGCTCTATCGTTTTATCACTCACTCTATCATTCTATTGCTCGCTCTATCTGTCGTTGCTCATGCCATCTCTCACTCTTTCGTTCTATCATTCGCTCTATCTATCGCTCTATCGTTTTATCACTCACTCTATCATTCTATCGCTCGTTCTATCTATCACTCTTTTGTTCTATCACTTTATCTATCGCTCTGTCATTATATCACTCAGTTGCTTGTTCTAACGCTTGCTCTATCGTTTTATCACTCACTCTATCATTCTATCAATCGCTCTATCTATCACTCTTTTTTCTATCACTTTATCTATCGCTCTGTCATTATATCACTCAGTCGCTTGTTCTAACGCTTGCTCAGTCGTTTTATCACTCACTCTATCATTCTATCGCTCTCTCTATCTATCGTTGCTCATGCCATCTATTGCTCTTTCATTCTATCATTCGCTATATCTATCGGTCTATCGTTTTATCGCTCACTCTATCATTCTGTCACTTGCTCTATCTATCACTCTTTCATTTTTATCATTCGCTCTATCTATCGCTCTATCGTTTTATCACTCGCTCTATCATTCTATCTCTCTCTATTTATCGTTGCTCATGCCATCTAATGCTCTATCATTCTATTATTCGCTCTATCCATTGCTCTTTCGTTCTGTCACTTGCTCTGTCTATCACGCTTTCATTCTCTCATTCGCTCTATCACTCACTATTATTGTATCGCTCGCTCTCATTCTGTCTCTCGCTCTATTTATCGTTCTATCTCTTGCTCTGTTGTTCTATCACTCGCTTTATCATTTCATCGCTCACTCTATCGCTCGCTCTATCATCGCTCGTGCCATCTATCACTCTTTTGTTCTATCATTCGCTCTATCTATCGCTCTGTCAAGCATTTGAGTGACAGAATGACAGAGCGATAGAACAAGCGCTAGAACTATAGATAGAGCGAGCAATAGAACAACAGAGTGAGCGATAGAATAGAATGACAGAATGATCGTACCACTTGCACTATCGTTCATCACTCACGATAGTGTTGTTCTATCGCTCACTCTATCATTCTCTCTATCGTTCTATCACTTGCTCTGTCGTTCTTTTGCTCTCTCTATCTATCATGCTATCGCTCTATCTATCGCTCACTCTCTGTCGTTCTATCTCTCGCACACTCTATTGCTCTATCGTTCTATCATTCTTTTGCCCGTACTATCTATCACTCTATTGTTTTATCACTCGCTCAGTTTATCAATGCATCCATCCAGCAAGCAAGCCGTAAGGCATATAAACTTTCACATTTCAAGACTTTTTTTCTTCAAAACTTTAAAACAAGTCTTCAAGCCATCAAATGTGGTGTTTTCATTGAGTTTCAATTCATTTTAATTCACTTCCATTAAATTTTTGTACGCAGACCAACAATTAAACAGAAAATCTATTAAAAAGTATCTAGCACCCTCTTTCTCAACAGAAGTTTGGTTTTATTTGTTTTGTGCCATAAGGATGTGGCTATCCTTAAGGGAACAGGCCACAGTCTGTCATGGAGAATAATGAAATGTCCTGTGCCCTGACCATCACTGCTGAAGGGCTTCAGGGCTGTATCCTCCTCACAGTTCTAATCACACTTCATCTAACATAACAACTTTCAGGACTGCTCAGTCTGCTCAGAGCTGTGGCCAAACAGTCCGTGCATGTGCTCTGACACCTTGAGTGATGTGTTTGCCACATGGGCACCAAGATTGAGTCTGACTCACGTCATTTGCAACCCTCCCACCACCTGCCATTTTCTGTACTATCAGATAAAACGGTAAAGGGCCAAAAATACATGCATTGCATTCAGAAAAACCTGCCAATCATTTGGTGTGTTCGCGTCTGCTGACGTGTCTTTGGAGGCAGGGGTTTTGGAGAGATACTGTGTGGTTGAAGAAATTGTGCTCTAATTTAGTATTGAATTTAGCTAATTTAGTTTCATTAGGTATCACAAACAAAAATGAGTCTAGGTTAATGTTAATTTTGGCATACTAATAACTTTCTGAATCGCCATTTTTTTGACACAATACTGTTCTATGTGGTTCAAGCAGTTTGCACCATGTAATAAAAATTTTAACATTTTTAAGTTATATAAATTAACAGTAATCTATTTAATCTATTTTGAACAGTTTATTTATAAAGCAACATTAACTTAGATTAATAGGTGCATAAGAAATTGTCATCCCGTTTTCAAAACATAACTTTTGCCAGTTTTCATATGAATTTGTGCTATTTTGTAGGTCTACCCCTAAACCTAAAGCAGATTTTACAAAAATGTACAAATGAGATTGTAATAATTCATACGAATTTAGCAAAATGTAAAATAGTTAATGTAAAAATGTTAAATTTTTCCTCATCATCTGCGTCTGCCTTGTATGGAGTGCCCCAGGGATCCGTTTTGGGGCCTTTATTGTTTCACCTTTATAAGCTTCCCTTGGTCCTCATTTTTTCAGAAATACAACATTTCATCATAGCTTGATATAATGTTAACAATTTATCTATAGTATTCACTGTTTTGTTCTTTTGCACACTTCACTATTTCACAGTATGTAATGTTTATGACGCAATTTGATTAATTTGTCTTTTTTAAGCCTTCACTTAGTATCTATTGCCATATTTTATATCATCAGACAAGCTTTTGCTCTTTTCACAGGAAGTCCTGTGTGTTTTAAGGTTTAAAATGGATTTTGCATCAATTATATATGAAAAAATACAGTATTTTTTTCCCTGGAATGTAACACTTTCCAGCTCCCAAAATAATACACATAAAACTTTTTGTTTTGTGTGATTTTTATCTTACTGAAAATCACAACGTTTAATCTTCCTGCAATTCCTGTATGGTTTGTCTTGACAGAGCGAGAAACAGCCAAGAGGTACAGAGCTATGAGTCAGACATACAGACAAACAATTTAAATTCATGTATTGTTTGGCAGAATATATGGCTTCACTGGATAGCTGTTGACACGATGGCATTGTGCTTTTAATCAAGGAGACATTCACGAGGCATTTTCATAGCTGTATGCCTGCTAAAAATATATACAACGATAAATTGCCCTGCTGACTTTTCTTAATAAAAGGTGAATTGGGGTCATTGACATAATAAAGTGTTCTGAACCTTAGCATTCTTGAAAAGATCTTATCTGAAAATTGATTGTGAACTTTTTGCTTTTAAATACCAAATCAGTCCAAATTCTTGTTAAATAATATTAGTTATTCTTTTAAATCTACATTTATTCTTGTTAGTCACACTTTATACTGCAGTCATACTGAAATTATACTGCAAATTTTAATACCCTAGCACAATCTGTGTGTCTTTAATAATACATGAACTGGAACACGTTGCAAACACACATTGTAACGTGGGAAAATACTGTTTAAAATCTGATATGTGGATAATGCTTTATCAAATGCAAAGAACCAGATCAAATCTACTCAGAAGGTACTGGCAGAGCAGAAGGGAGTTTTAGTCAAGTCTAGCCTTGTCAAAGATTTATTTCTCTCTCTCTCTTGTCTTTCTTTGTATGTACTTTTGATTAAAAACAGACTTTTCTCCATGCTGAAGTGATTAGCATTGATTGCGAGGTGAGAGTTTGCATGCAATGCAGGGGCAAAATGACAGTCCATCTCTCACAGACACACACACACACACACACACACACACACACTGTTGTGACACCAACTAATAACAACAACAACAATTATAGCCGTAATCATTGTGCCACAGTGTGGACATTTTACTAATTGCGTATTGAAAAAGTAATCAGAAGTCTTATCTAAGTGCTGTAATATGAAATAAACATTAATTTGTTGCAGGGATATTTTTGGATTACCTCATGGCCACATATCAAATGAGAAGCAATATCCACTAGATGACTTTAATGTCCTATACAAGCCAGCAAAACAATATCACTAGTAAAATGACACTGTTGTGTCATAGAAACATACAATAATGGCTGTTTCTGTGAAATAAAAGTTAGTCATTGCAATGAATTTGCAGCAATGAGTGGTGTTGAAGAGGTGTGATTGGTGATTGAAACCATTTTAGGTCACAGTTCATTTGCAAGTTCTTCTTTCAATGAATTACTAATGATCCAATGTTGTCCCTCACTGCTGTAAAAAGAAGAGTAAAGTACAACAAATTTTGATTGAAAACATCTCAAGACATAATCACGAGCAATGCCTTTTCTCTAAAGATCTACTTTCTAGTGATTTAAAATCACAGCGTGCAAAGCTCAGTCTATTTTCTATAAAGCAAAGGTTTGTGCTCCAAATTTTGCTTGGATTTGTCCGGAGAGATTGTTACATCCATTCGATCTGACAGCTTTACAGCACCCAGAGCATTGTCTATTGTTTTTGCATTGTCTATTTTTTGCACATCGTCCATTGTAAGCACTTACGCTGTACAACGGCCCTGATACACATGTGGATAGCTGACCTGAAATCATTGACATGTTCTGCAGTGTGATCTGCTACACTAAAACTACTTTAAACAGCATTTTGCCAACTCTTGCTATTATTCAGTTTTCATGACCTCAGTAATAAAAATTATTTCTACTTTAAAAACAAATCGTTTGTCACAGTGCAGTACATGAAACAACTGAAGACAAAAATGAACTGATGCATTTAACCTGTTTATTTGTCTGTATAGTCTCTCAGCTGTAATGAAAAGACATACATGGCTTAACAATAAGGTAGGTAAAGGCATTGCACTACAGTCGTTTGCTTCTTACCTCACTTTTTCTGTAAATATAGGACATTATTCCTCATCATCTGCATCTGCCTTGTATGGAGTGCCCCAGGGATCCGTTTTGGGACCTTTATTGTTTCCCCTTAATAAGCTTCCCTTGGCCCTCATTTTTTTTTTTTTTCAGAAATACAACATTTCATATCACTGTTATGTGGACAGTTCTCAGTTTTACCCTCCAGCAACGCTTGACACCACTGTTTCATTCGATGTGTTATTAAAATGTGTAAATGATATCAAGAGATTGATGACAAATAATTGTCTGCAGCTAAATGAGGATAAAACTAATTCTAGGTTGTCCAGCAAATTCCTTCCCTGCTCTGGAAGCCCAGTTAGGTTGTATTTTAAAATTGTATAGTATTTTTTGTTAAATAAGTGCTGTTATTAGAGGAAGCTTTTTATATGATCTATTGCAAAGTTGAAGAATCTTATTTCAAGTAAAGATTTGGAAGTTGTGATTTGTGCATCACGATTAGATTATCGCAACTCTGGGCCCATGCTTTGTAATGGTCTTCCATATCGTGTGAGATTTCATTGGACATTTTTAAGTCTTCTCTCAAATCGTATTTTTATTCTATAGCTGTAATTATTATTTTTTTGTGTGTGTGTAGACCTGTTTTGTACACTGTAGCTCTTTGGATCAATCTATGTTGTTTAAATGTGCTCTAAATATATGTTGTCAATTAAATGATTTCCTTTTCTTCACTATTTAACACATTTTGTTTAATATATAGAATTTGATGTATTCGAAAAAGATGGAATTAATTTTTAATTTTCATCACATTCTTACTCATGCTTTCCAGACTATCACAAGTCATTTTTTTGCTGTTTCTACAATGCCAGCCTGTTAGACAACATTATTAGACAAATCAGCAGGATTTAAAACATCAATGTTGAACACAGCTTGCAAGACGTATTGTACAACTCTCTGACACTGGCTCCGGCCAGAGCCCTGCTTATATCTATATCAGTTGCAAAGGATTTAAGGTTTTCTTTTCCAGTTTGATGCATTTTCTCCATATGCTGCCATTTGAAAGGTGTCTGTTACTCAGTGGTGCATGTTCTGCAGATGTGAAGAACGTTTACCTCTCACTTTAAACATTTGGAATCTGTTTCACCCCCCGTCTCATGTGGACTGATGTGAACCCTGTGCAACTTGCAAGTGGGCTTCCTTTGTTCAATGTATATCCCTCACATCTATAGCACAGCACCAGATGGACTGAGTCACAGACAGATTTACCTTTAGCATCTGAGTGCCGTTCGTGAGTATAGGGGACGATGGGATGGTGTGATGTTCCTGGTTCAGCACAGGTTACACTCAATAAATAGCATTTGTGGAATAATGTTGGCCACATACAAAATAAAAAAAATGTTTTGTCTTAATTTTACAAAAAAAGAAAAAACACTTTCAAAATAGGAAAAATCTATTTTAAAAACCATTTTCTAGTGTCATTGCATTTGTCATGAAAAAAACATCCTGTTGGTTTTACAAAAAACAAAAAAAAACGCTTTGGTTGCAAGATTAATTCTGTAAAAAATACAGTAAAAATACATTTTACAGTAAATCCAACAATGCACACTGACACTAAACTGAATAACAGACAATGCAACATAAAACCAAATGTGCATAACTGATAACAAAAACTTTTAAAATGTTTTTAAATGTCAGTTTACAGTTTTTTACTGTACATTTGAATTTGATTTGTCTTTTTACTTCTAAGAGCTGTGCATTTAACAGTATTTTAGATCTTTTACAGTTTATTTCCCTGTCTATAGTATGTAAACTTACTGTTAACCTATTAACATTTTTTACCCCTTTTCCCTGTAGTGTTTTTTACAATATTTTACAGTTAAAATTACGAATTGTGAGTATTTTAATGTTTAAAGATTAACGCCCTTCACTTCCATTGTAAGTGCTTTACTGTAATCCAGATTCTGTAAACACAAACTTCTTCATTTCACTGGCCTTGGCAACATTTACTGTTTCATTCTAAGCAGTATTCCAGTAAGTTGTCTTTTGTGAGTTATAAATGCTCGGGTGGGACTGAGACCCTTGAGTCATCCACTTTAATGTATTTGCTTCAGGGAAGCGACCAGCTGCAATAACATTTCACACATCATGTCATTTGGTAAAAAGGTTATGCAAATATGATATTTTCTGAATTTTTTTCATGATTTCATTCAGAAAGAAGCATCATGTCAAAGCGCCAGAAAACAAAATATAATGAAACAAATGAAGCATTAGGATCTATGATAGTTTTGTTGTTGTTGTTTCTGTTTCAACTCTCCTTTAAGTTAATTCATAAGCAATTAATGCTGGTGAAAACTTTTCCTTGCCCTTGATAAATCAGGCATAACATTATGAGCACTGACAGGTGAAGTGAATAACACTGATTATCTCTTCATGGTGGGATATATTAGGCAGCAACTGAACATTTTGTCCTCAAAGTTGATGTTAGAAGCAGGAAAATGGGTAATCGTAAGGATTTGAGCGACTTTGACAAGGGCCAAATTGTGAAAAGGTGGCCTATTCTGATGAATCCCATTTTCTTCTACATCATGTGGATGGCCAGGTGCGTGTGCGTCTCTTACTTTGGACAATGTTCTGCTGGGAAACCTTGGGTCCTGCTGTCCATGTGGACGTTATTTTGACACGTACCACCTACTTACGTTGTTGTACCATGTTCACCCTTTCATGGAAACGGTGGCTGTGGCTCAAGTCCAATCCATTGAGGATCCACCTCGCAAATCACAAGACTTAAAGGATCTGCTGCGAACATCTTGGTGTCAGATCCCACACCTTCAGGAGTCTAGAGGAGTCCATGCCTCGATGGGTCAGGGCAGTTTTGACAGCTAAAGGACCAACACAGTATTAGGAAGGTGGTCATAATGTTATGCCTGATCGGTATATATATATCCACAAAAAGGCAGCATGGGTAAAGCTTTACTGCTAATTCTAAACTGAGTGGACATGTTTTGGCATTTCATGTCTTCCTCTGCATGGAAAAAACACGCCCAGATGATCGCTGTGCAAATTGGGATGATTTATACAAAGGGAGAAAGGCCTTCACATGCTTCTGCATGCAGATTTATAAGTGGTAATTGCAAGCAGCCAAAGCACAAAATGATTAAAAAACACACAAGACGTTATTACACCTACATATTAATATAACACCAGATGTACTCGCTACATCAGAAGAAGAATGGCGTCTATGCTAATTTTAGTCTCTCTGCTTATCTTGAGGTTTACCGTAATTATCCGGATCCTGGCCGTATCCAGGTCAGGTGGAGGACCTGCGCCTAGACATGACCACAACCCAGCCCTGGAGTTACAGCTGAGACTGTGTCAACAAGATCATCTTTCAAAATAAAGATCATCAAGGCTTTACCAACAAGACAGCCAGTGGCTCAGACCCGCAACAAACCGTCCCATACCGGCGTGATGAATATGACCTTCAACTAGATGGAACTGGATAAAATATGTCGACTGTTGCCATCACAAATCGCACTTATGACCTGTAACTCTGCCTGAATCTATCAAGCATGTGTTCGCTGTTGGCCAAAGGAGAACTGGCCCTCCGACTGAGCCTGTTTTCTCCCAAGGTTTTGTCTCCTTTGGAGTTCTTGCACCTGTCGCCTTTGGCTTGCTTAGTTGGGGACACTTGACTTGATATTCAACACCATTGTATGAGAACTGAACTGAGCTGGATGATTACATCTCTGTTTTGAATCAATGAATCAATAATATTTGGGACGGTTTGCAGCCGAGTATGAAGCAGCTGGGATGAGGATCAGCACCTCCAAGTCTGAGACCATGGTTCTCAGTCGGAAAAGGGTGGCTTGCCCTCTTCAGGTTGGTGGAGAGCTCCTGCCTCAAGTATCTTGGCGTCTTGTTCACGAGTGAGGGAAGGAAGGAGCGTGAGGTTGACAGACGGATCGGTGCAGCTTCTGCAGTGATGCGGTCGATGTACCGGTCTGTCGTGGTGAAGAAGGAGCTGAGCTGCAAGGCGAAGCTCTCGATTTACCAGTCAATCTATGTTCCTACTCTCATCTATGGTCATGAGCTTTGGGTCATGACCGAAAGAATGAGATCCCGGATACAGGCGGCCGAAATGAGCTTTCTCCGCAGGGTGGCAGGGCGCTCCCTTAGAGATAGGGTGAGGAGCTCGGTCACTCCGGAGGAGCTCAAAGTAGATCCGTTGCTCCTTCACATCGAGAGGAGTCAGCTGAGGTGGCTCGGGCATCTGTTTCGGATGCGTCCTGGACGCCTCCCTAGGGAGGTGTTCCGGGTCTGTCCCACCGGGAGAAGGCCCCGGGGAAGACCTAGGACACGCTGGAGAGACTATGTCTCTCGGCTGGCCTGGGAACGCCTCGGTGTCCTCCCGGAAGAGCTGGAGGAAGTGTCTGCGGAGAGGGAAGTCTGGGAATCTCTGCCAATTATTACTGTAAAGCTGCTTTGACACAATTTGCATTGTAAAAAGTGCTATATAAATAAAGGTGACTTGAGAGTAATGGAGTAATTGTTGATGTTTAAATGTGGACAGTCATATTTTAAAGGGCTTAGTGACAGACTAATATAGTGACCAGTCCAATTTTCCCTCGTCAATGAACAGAGAACTTTTTTTTTAAAATGATCTGAATGACCATGTTGTGTGAAATAAATTTTTTTTTATAATTTTAGCAATTTTCAATGTATTGTCACTTCAATGCATTCTATTAACCAAATGTGTTTATCATGTCAACGTATTTATCTAGTTTGACACTATAACTGATTAATTTGTTCTGTGCAATTTCTCTTTCGGGTCATAATGGTTTTGAAGGGCTGAAATCAACGACTGAATGAAAGCATGTGTGGACTCTAGGGGTTGACAATATTGATTTTTCTATTTTAATCGATACTTATATGCACTCTTAAATCTCAAGACCGATCTTTTAGTCTGAACGTCACTAATTATGTGCAGTACACCTGCCATCCAATTAATGCATCAAACTTTTGTTCTTTGTTACTTTTAATATAAAAGCAAATTTTGTGGATTTTATCAGGCAACTCAAATTGGTTTTGGTGCTCTTTAATATGGCGCATGAACCGATCATCTCTTCCTCTTTCTTTGCTACTAGTTATAACGCTAAGTAGACATGAACATCAGAAGGTATGTTGAAAGCAGAAAGCTTACTGAAATGTGTAATGTCTCAGTCAGACATCAGCTTGTAAATTGCCCATAATCTTACATTTACCTGAGAAAACAAACTGGATATCGTAAAGTCGTTCCAAATGCAACAAACTCCATGAGCTTCGTTGTTCTGAGACATGACAAATAAAAATAATGTGTTATAAAATCAGCATGTGAAGCTGATTCAGATTGAAGCTTAAAACTAAAAAACTGCCCAACATCTGCAGACTGGCTATGACTCTGACTTGAAAAAAAAAATAAAAATAAAAACCTGCAAAACTTCAAATCCTATACAGTTTCGAGGCCGTCCAAAGGGAATCCACAGAATTTCCACGCCCGAATCAAAGAAGACTCTCACATATGATGTCTTTACTGTTTCCTGTACAGGCTTATTTCAGTCTGTTCTTCAAATGATAGGCACAAAGTACCCTGAGTATGCACCCGGTGACAACACACTCCGATATAAGACGCTCAGCAGCAGTGTGATTGGTGCCGGGCTTGTTAGAAGCACAGCCAAAGCCCCGAGGGGCTGAACGCTGGAGAATAGAGATGGAGGCCATAACACTGGTGTGTCGGCTCCAGGAACCAAAAAAAGCACATATTTCCTCTTACATGTCTTCCTCCTCTCCACATTTTTTCCAGGTCTATCACATTTTATTCAGATCCACTTTACAATGGCGTTGTCTTCATATCTTCCCTGCTGTCTTCTGAGAAAGCAGGCAATAAATCAGATTACATAACCATATGGATGTAGTATTTTTTTATGTGAACGACCCCAGGACCCATAAGAGTTTTCATGGCTCATATCAAAACGAATCCTTCTTTCACAGACCACAGAAGATTTTTTTTTTTTTTTAATAGGCTTCATTTTTCATTCACTAGTGAGAGTTTTGATGATTATTATAAGCTTTTAATCCAAAATAACTTTCGGTCTGGTTGGTGTGTTGACGACCCGCAACTCCATCTTAATTTTCTGTATATAAAATTCTGTAATTCATTTGAGATTATCTGGAACATTAAGAACACTTCTACAAGTGCATTCATATATTATAACATTATTTTTTACACTAAAATATAGTCACCAACAGGGTTGGGGAGTAACGAAATACAAGTAACTTAGTTACATATTTAAAATACAACATTTGAGTCACTGTATTTCATTACAGTTACATTTTAAATGGGTGGTAATCAGATTACAGTTACATCTGAAAAGTGTTTTAGATTACCAAAGTGATTCCTTTGAGTTTTAATGTCATTTAAACAGCGATTGGTGATTCTCTGACTCTGACAGTCTGAAAAAGCGGAGTTAAGTTTCATATTTTCGACTGTTTTCATGTTTTGTGATAGTTGTTTGTGAGTCATTTTATAATTCACTCGTTACTGCAACTTTTTCCTCACTATTTGTTTTTTCCCTCACAATTGTGAGTTTGCATTTCACAATTCTGACTTCTTTTTCTCAGAATTGCGAGATTTAAACTCACAATTGCAAGTTATAAAGTCAGAATTGGGAGATATGAACTTGCAATACTGACTTTTTTTCTTGCAATTGTGAATTTAGTATGAGAGTTTATATCTCATAATTCTGACTTTTCTCAATATTGTGAGTTTATATCTCATAATTTTGACTTTTCTCAATATTGTGAGTTTATATCTCATAATTCTGACTTTTCTCAATATTGTGAGTTTATATCTCATAATTCTGACTTTTCTCAATATTGTGAGTTTATATCTCATAATTCTGACTTTTCTCAATATTGTGAGTTTATATCTCATAATTCTGACTTTTCTCAATATTGTGAGTTTATATCTCATAATTCTGACTTTTCTCAATATTGCGAGTTTATATCTCATAATTCTGACTTTTCTCAATATTGTCAGTTTATATCTCATAATTCTGACTTTATAACTCGCAATTGCAACTTTATATCACGCAATTCTGAAGGAAAAAGTCAGAATTGTGAGATAAAAACTTGCAATGACCTTTTTTGTGTTTGTTTCACACTTATTAGTATTCCAAAGTATTCTAAAGTATTTAGATTAAGTTACTAAACTTGAGTAATGTAACGAAATACGTTACAAATGACTTTTTAAAGCATGTATTTTGTAATCTGTAGCGAAATACATTTTAAAAGTAACCTATCCAGCCAACCTTCTGACTCATTAACAGGTAATTCTTAAAAAGCATGATTTCTTCTTAAAATCAGGGTTTAGTGCAACTAAAACTTAATCAACTGCATTTGTTGCATAATATCGATTACCACAAAAACTGACCTTGTAGTATCTTCTGTACTGTACTGCTTATATTTCACACAGCATCCTCAGTCATTGAAAGGCTCAATGCCGTCTGAAACACTGAGTTGTGTCGCATTTGAAAGAGCTGGTGATTCACTGGGGAATTTTGAACATCGTGTTCAGTTTTAGTGGCGTGTCAGAACAGTTTATTGAAGAGGTGAGCAGACCTGGGATGTTCAGTCACCAATTTCATGAAGGATTTAAAGGGATAGTCAAACCTGCATGGCTTTCTTTCCTCTGTGGAATGATAATGTTGTCATTTGGACAGCATTGGGCTCTTCATTGCATGGACAAAAAATATTTATTTTTCATAAAATATTCTACAAGTGATTCTGTTATTTATTGGGAAGCAACGGTCCAGTGTGTTTTGCCACCTAGTAGACCAAGAAATTAATGCGGATGAAATGGACATTTAGTCATTTTAGCAAACGCTTTTATCCAAAGCGACTTACAAGTGAGGCAATTAGGAGTTAGTCATGGTATCGAAGGTGGAGAGAGAGCTGTTTATTCACAATCCCCACTTTCAATTCCTGTCGGCGTGGGAATCAAACCAGCAACCTTCAGGTTAAAAGCCTCACGACTACCCCAAGACATTATTCAATAAATAATTGTAGAAGGGGCTGGGGAAAAGTCTTCAAATGCGCGAATCGAACTCGTGATCTTCCAGTTACCAGCTCTGAGCTTTATATCACGCCAATGCTTTGCTTTAGATGGAAGATTTGATGTTGCAAATTTATTTCCAGAAACATTGCAGTCCCTTTGCTTCTTGGCCAGCGTTTTCAACTGCTTTATCATTGTTTTTTTTATTGTTTATAATGGTTTGCTGACCTAATTCTGAGACAGACTGTTTTAGGGGAGACAAAGAAAGCATCTATTGAAGGAACAAAGAGGCACAGAGATGGAAATGTTCAAAAAAGCAGCCTCTTGGGCCACATCGAATGTTTATTTGGGATGTCGAGCATGTTTTTCTGTGCCAAATCCCCATCAGGAAATAAGCCAGACGAGGCTTATGACCTCTTGACCTCCCTCGTTTCTTTGAGATGTCAAAGTAATATCCAAGCAGTCTGGCTGAGTGCAAGACGATAGCTTCAGCGCTGCGTTTTTTTACAAGTTCAACTACAGCCTTATCTAAAGCAGAGTTTAATACCTGGTTAATGGGATGTCTAGTAGCCACCGTATGACCTTGTCACAGCGCCAGCTGACTGGACGCATCCGTACCAATATCATATTGCATCACTGAATTTACCCCAGTGTTCAAATGTGGGATGAATAGCCACAATACCTCAGACATTTTAATGTAAACTTGGCAGAATTGCTAATAATAAGGTTCAATGTGCAATGCTTATTCTGATGGGTCTGCTTCAATATCGTTATTTTGAGATTTTATGTTATGAAATATGAATAAGTGAATGTGGTTGTCAGTGTCCATTAGAAGAGCATTAAAGGCTGGGTAGGTGATTTGTTCCTGAAAGATCGTTGAAAGGCTCTTTACATCCTGATAGCCAGGGCTGGGTATGTTACTTTTAAAATGTATTTCACTACAGATTACAAAATACATGCTTTAAAAAGTCATTTGTAACGTATTTCGTTACATTACTCAAGTTTAGTAACTTAATCTAAATACTTTAGAATACTTTGGAATACTAATAAGTGTGAAACAAACACAAAAAAGGTCATTGCAAGTTATTATCTCACAATTCTGACTTTTTCCCTCAGAATTGTGAGATATAAACTCACAATATTGAGAAAAGTCAGAATTATGAGAAATAAACTCGCAATATTGAGAAAAGTCAGAATTATGAGATATAAACTCACAATATTGAGAAAAGTCAGAATTATGAGATATAAACTCACATACTACATTCATAATTACAAGAAAAAAAGTCAGTATTGCAAGTTTTTATCTCCCAATTCTGACTTTATAACTTGCAAATGTGAGTTTAAATCTCCCAATTCTGAGAAAAAGAAGTCAGAATTGTGAAATGCAAACTCACAATTGTGAGGGAAAAAAACTAATTGTGAGGAAAAAGTTGCAGTGACGAGTGAATTATAAAATGACTCACAAACAACTATCACACAACATGAAAACAGTCAAAAACATGAAACTGAACTCCTCTTTTTCAGACGGTCAGAGTCAGAGAATCACCAATCGCTGTTTAAATGACATTAAAACTCAAAGTAATCACTTTGGTAATCTAAAACACTTTTCAGATGTAACTGTAATCTGATTACCACCCATTTAAAATGAAACTGTAATGAAATACAGTTACTCAAATTTTGTATTTTAAATACGTAACTAAGTTACTTGTATTTCGTTACTCCCCAACCCTGCTGATAGCGATCACTAAATTAAGTAATCTAAATGTGTACAGATCGTCTATGGAAGGCGTAGGACCGTAAAATGTTCATCCAATAATTAAATTCGGTCCAAATGCAATGATACAATGTCCAACCTGCCTGTCAAAATATGCATTTCCATACCTTTGCGCACCTGCTCACACAGAAATCACACGTCGTCAGCGCGTTTCATGCTATACAGAGTTTATGTAGTCAGATTTATACTGCATTCATGCCATAACTACTGAGATTTAGAATAGATGGAAACCTGTGATGTTATATGAATCTGCAGCAGTCAGATGATACAGGTCAGTTCACCCAAACATGTGAATTCAGTCATTAATTCCTCATGTGGTTCTACACCCATAAGATCTTCGTTCATCTTCAGAACACAAATGAAGATATTTTTGATGAAATCCGATGGTTCAGTGAGTCTCTATTGACAGCAAGAACACTTTCAAATACCCAAAAAGATGCTAAAACATATTTAAAACAGATCATGTGACTACAGTGATTAAACTTTAATATTATAAAGAGACGAGAATACTTTTAGTGAGACGTATGTTTTCACAAGTCACCAAAATACATACCAATACGTACGTATCACTGCAGTTTCCAACAGAAATGAACATTAGAGGCAGTAAAACAGCAAACGCTTCTAATCGTTTTCATACACCGTTCTGATTACAGGGTCAGATTATGGATTAATAAAGATGCGGCTCCTTGCATAATGTTATGTTATGACGTCAAAATGCTTTTTACCAAAGTGCACGATTTGTTAACGAATGCATTTTGGACTTTGCATCGCTTAACCAGCTCCAAATGTTTCGCTTTTCTGACATAACAAGCTTGTTCAGTAGCTCAGCTGATACGGAATTGTATTTAGGATTGGGTACGAATCCCGGGAAAAATGAGTCACGGTAAAAGAGCTCAAAGACAAGAGATAGTAGTTATTTTAAAATGTAATGGAGCATATCTTTTCCGGCAAAAAACAAACAATTTAGCACCACTCAGTGGACATTTCACATAGAAACTGCAGTGATATATACGTATTAGTATTTTGGCGACTCGTGAAAACATTCCCACAGGATACCAGAAAAATACCCTACCTTTAATATAGAGAAAAACACATTTAAAGTAATACATTAAAAAAAAAAAAAAAAATCACATAATGAAGCTGCAATGCCATGCAAAATACATGCTTTTGTAGCCTTTGAAAATAAATACCACACATTTATAATGAGCCATATTTCAGTCACACGGCTCAAAACGACATTTTATGTGAGTAAATCCATATTAAGGTACTGTATTTTTTTTTTTATCATGCCGCCAACACACACTCTATACTATGTGTGATTATTTGTAAAACCAAAACGGCTCAAAACTTAAAAGAGTGTCAAGCACAATTACACTTTTAATGTGGGTGAAGGATTCATAATGCTAGTAATACTAACACAGGTGTAAATTCATTATACTAAAGCAGAAAAATCTTTAGTAGCCAATTACAAATTGGCCGTGTGGTTTCATTCCAGCCGTCTTGATGTTAAAAATAAACGAAATCCTGTATAACTTGAGATAACAATTTCCAGCAGACGAAAAAGACATCGCTATGCAAAGTATGACTTTATTACTAGCTAGGGAATAGGATGAGAAGGAAACGAGGAAGAGATAAATGAGGATCAAATGAGATAATTACATCCATGTGGTGAATCCTTGGATGCTTTGCTTGACTGATTTCAAAGCAGTGCTATTTAGCCTTGGCCTAATACCTAAAGTCAGGCATGATTCACGAGTGCAGTACAGTGTAGTTTAACTTCGGTGAACTCCGTGCCCTTGCTGGAGTTTTGAATGAGAGGTTGGTGAAAGGAGGAAGAACTCTGTCAGCATCGTATCGCGGCATGCCAGACTGCAACTTAATCCAGATCTTTGCAAAGAAATCAGCTGTGTAAACTACTGGAAATTCGACGTGAGAAAACACACAAACTTTGACTTGACGGAGACGGCGCTCTTGCACGTTGTTAGACGAGGTATAAGCAGATGTAAGACTAATCAACGTTACATAGCTCAAAACCATGAAGTGACTGACATAATCAGTTATTAATATTTCACTGCATAATTTCTTTGTATGGCGCACTGTTAAATGTTGCTGTAGATTTAGCAGCAAATTACTGTAAAAACCAACAGTACAATACTGCATTATTAATTACAGCAGAAACTTTAAATTACAGTACAATACTGTAATTAAATTACAGTACAATACTGTATATGAAAAATACAGTAACTTGCTGGCAACCGTGCTGCCTGTACTGTACTGTAAAAATACAGTAAAATACTGTTTTGTAGAATTACAGCACTCTTCTTATGTACTGTAAATTAAATTACAGTGCGGTTACTGTATATGAAAAATACAGTAACTTGCTGGCAACTGTGCTGCCAGTACTGTACTGTAAAAATACAGTAAAATACTGTTTTGTAGAATTACAGCACTCTTCTTATGTACTGTAAATTAAATTACAGTATGATTACTGTATATGAAAAATACAGTAACTTGCTGGCAACCCTGCTGCCAGTACTGTACTGTAAATACAGTAAAATACTGTTTTGTAGAATTACAGCACTCTTCTTATGTACTGTAAATTAAATTACAGTGCGGTTACTGTATATGAAAAATACAGTAAATTGCTGGCAACCGTGCTGCCAGTACTGTACTGTAAAAATACAGCAAGTTACTTGACAACACGTCACGACTTTCACAGTAAAATACTGTTTTGTAGAATTACAGCACTCTCCTTATGTACTGTAAATTAAATTACAGTACAATTACTGTATATGAAAAATATAGTAACTTGCTGGCAACCATGCTGCCAGTACTGTACTGTAAAAATACAGTAAAATACTGTTTTGTAGAATTACGGCACTCTTCTTATGTATTGTAAATTAAATTACAGTACAATTACTGTATATGAAAAATATAGTAACTTGCTGGCAACCATGCTGCCAGTACTGTACTGTAAAAATACAGTAAAATACTGTTTTGTAGAATTACAGCACTCTTCTTATGTACTGTAAATTAAATTACAGTACGATTACTGTATATGAAAAATACAGTAACTTTCTGGCAACCGTGCTGCCAGTACTGTACTGTAAAAATACAGGAAAATTGTTAACAGTGCAGCCTGGACAAAATGCACAATTTGGCCATATTTTATTGCATTATCACAAATGCAAGGACTTTATTCATTTCTGCTGATGTAACCAAAGCGCAAAAATAATATGGGATAATACAAATAGTATGAAAGAGCTGGCAATTATTGCGGTGTAATAAATTAATAAGAGCTTTTTACATTTTTTAGATATGATTAAGCATCTATTATGACACAACATAACTGCAGTGTTAATCAACACTTAAGCGTTTGTCAGAATCAGAATTGATGAATAGTTGCTCCTTTCTATCCTAATCCTTCCATTCCAAATCAATAAAACAATATTCACTGAGAACCTCAATGATGTATATATTAAGGAGTCGTTTTTTTCCCCTCTAACCGGTGTTGTTGACCAATGGTGGGAGAGGAAGTGAGATCATTGGAGTCAGCTGCTGAGTAAGCACGTCCTCCCTGCACTTCTAAGCCTCTTCCTTTCATCTCCTCGCCATCTCCATCTCTCAGTGTCTGACTTTCCATTCATTAAATTCCCAGAGGGGATTCCTCTGAAAGATGGAGCGGTGTTAATGTTTCTAGTCGAAAGGGTTTATCCTGTATCTGCTCTGGGAATGGACATGTTTTGTTGATGTTTCGCAGTATAGAGACGGGTCATTCACTTGCAAAGATTTTTGGGTTGCGAAGTAAAAAATAACTCATAAAAAAGCAAGGACTTTATTATTGATCAAATAATTAGTAATCTATATTGCCTGTATGACCTTTGCAAGGTTGAATTTAAAAAAAACAAACATTAAAAACCAGCTCAGTCTGAGAATGTGGTATACTGTATTGGTAAGTCAATATACAGTATGAATCATCTCGATAATGAAGAAGAAATATTAAATTTTGACCAGTGGCATTTATAGTGTTGGTCGCAAGTGGGGGAAGTGTGAGCTAATCATTGGAGAAGTTTGCTAGGTTATCTTTGAAAGATACTTCTGGCATTTAGTAGCATGAAAATATATGTATTTTTCGAGTAATTAGTACTTTTTCAACTGTGGACAGAAGTTCTAATCTCACTGTCTAGACAAAAGTTTCCTCTTTTCATGATTGTTAGGTAGTGTAATTGTTGAATAGAAGGTTAGTGTTTTTATACTTTTTTGTTTTGAATGAAATTGTCCTTTACATTAAAAGGGACCTATAACACCCCTTTAACAAGATGTAATATCAGTCTCTGGTGTCTCCAGAATGTGTCTGTGAAGTTTCAGCTCAAAATCCCCCACAGATCATTTATTATAGCTTGTCAAATTTGCCCGTATTTGGCTGTGAGCAAAAACACGCCATTTTTGTGTGTGTCCCTTTAAATGTAAATGAGCTGCTGCTCCCCGCCCCCTTTCCAGAAGAGGACAGAGCTTTATCAGCTCAACAACAACAAAGCTGGAGAATCTCACGCAGACAAAATGAGGAAAGTGTTCAAACCGGAGTCGACACTGATGGAGAGACTCAGGAAGAAGTTCCAACTTTTAGACGTTTCTGAACGGTTAGTGGATAAATTGATGTAGTTGCTGTGGAGTTGATCAACTCATCACTAGCATGTGTCGTCATGTTCATCTTTTTTCCTTGAATTGACCCTCGTTTGTGAAGCAGTCCGGCGTAAAATGACGGCATCAACAACACTCGACAACAACAACTCTTCCTCTTTTCTAAAGCAGCCTGACACGGCCCCACCCACTTTGTTGTGTGTTCCTGGGGGCGGGGTTTATGTAAATATTGGGGTTAGTGACATCACCAATCCAGGAAGAAGCTTGTTGTAGTTCCTACCAGCCGTTTGTCGTAGTCCTTAAACAGAAAATATCTCTCTTTGCGCTGAACTTTGAGCGTCGTAACTTTGCAGATGTTGTTTCTGCTCAAACAGCAACATTACACACTAACTAAAGATAAAAAAAGTGAAATCGTAATCAACCACCACTTTAAGTCGATGTTCCGTCATGGCAAGTTCATTCATTTTAATTGGTTTTACTGCAAATGACTAAAATGACATCAAATTTTATTTGATGAAAGTAATCCATTGACATGATTAGCACTTACTGTGGTGTGATCTGTTTCTAAACCCACCTGTAAATGGCATGTAAAACCAAAACAAACGTTTGTTTGGTCTCTTTCCATGTCGAGAAAATGGTTTCTTCTCGTCTAAGTGGGCAGCTCTTGATCAGAAAAGTTGCAGCGTATAGCCAGTGTGAGACTCAAAGTCTCTAATTCTTGCTTTGATTCTAGTTTTCTTTGGCATACTGATCCACAGTCTGTTCTGCTAAAGATTTAATTATGTCTCGGCTGATTTCAAAACAGTTTTGAGCAATTGGAAAGAGATTTGGTTGTAGTTTGGCCTCACGTGTGGTTACTGGGCTTCACAAGCCACAACTTACTCCATTCATAAACCAGTGCGACGTTACCTAGAAATATCTTTCACGGTGTGTATAATGCAGCTACTGTATCTGAAAACCCGATCTGTGAGTAAAGCGTAGACTAGAAAGGTATTGTAGGATGTAGATTTTTCTCCTTTCAAGACTGTGAGATCTACAGTTGGTGAATCTTTTATGTGTGTGTAGATTAGACGGTGTCTGTCCTCGAGGAAACTAGATCTGCAAATGTGCCGAGGAGGATAAAACGGTCTCAATAAAGAGATGTAGCTGTCCTCCTCTGGGAATGAGAAATATTGGAAACATCTACTCCAATACTACAATTCTGTCCATCACAGAATCCAGTCTGAAGTCTTCAGTCAAATTTAAGTCATGATCATTTGCATTAAGAGCTGGAAAGACCGCTAACAGTCATCGTGCGAGTAAAGCCTCATTGTTAGAGTGTCCGACTCCCATGCCAGAGCCCCGGGTTTGAGTCCCGTGGAGGGTTTCTTAAGGGTAGAGCGAGTTTAAATATCTTTTCTAGTCTACATTTCCATCTTGTAATGCAGCTGTTTTACTTTTTAAATATAAATTATGTGTAAAAGAGGAGACACTTTGAGTTTTTTAATAGGTTATGTTATAGCCCTGCTTGTTTTTAATGTTTTTAATCTGTATTGATCACCGTATTATTTACTACCATGCGAAACACAAATTAAAGCTTGGCGAGCCGCAGCCATGCAATGAATTACACTGATATACTGCATCAAAATTGCCGTCGTCAAGATTTAGAAAGTTACAAAATTGGATGAAGCAGGATTGGATAAAGCAGATGCAAATTCAGTGTTTGCATGTGTGTTGAATTTTAATGGAAGATGACCTGCAGCTGATCAGGAATCCGACTCAAGGAAGCAACTACAATCCCACAAATCTGCTTCAATCCGGAAAACACTTTTGGAAATACTAAATTCTCGCCTGGTTGAATGCATAGAGACAGCTCATTTTCTGTCGTTTTCAGCCCTTTCGGTCAGCTAATACATACATGCATGTTTTCACAGAGCTGAGTGTCGATCTGATCTGGACAATGATGACCTAAGCTCTGTTTCCCAGCTTGTAAAGATAGTGAAGGAGGGATAAGAGGGAAAAAAAGCAGATTTATTCTTTGCTGATGTCTCTCCACGCCATAATGCCTCCTGTACACCGCACATACGCAAGATTTATGAGCCTCTCTCCGTAACTGGCAGACAATAAGGGCCATTCAGTGGAAAGCCACTGAGGCAAGGCCTGAGCACAAGGAGGTCAGAGGTCATGGACTTTGACCTGCAGGGTCTGAATTAGCATGACTTTGTGCAGTCAGACTGAATGGTTCAGATAAGTGCAGGGTGATCCCTTCGAAATGGTTCAGTGTTTTCCTCTCAAATCTCTTTATGGTGGGAAAAACACTGGAGAGAAAAGAAAGATCAGAAACGAGAAACAGATAGTCGAGCCGGGAGAAGATGCTCAATTTATAGAACGCCATCATGCGTGGTTAGACACACTGTTGAATGCTGGGAAAATACGAGGTGCCAAAGAAACAAGGGAACAGAGCATCGGATTGAATTGGATCAATGAACAAATTCACTGAGTATTGGGAAAACACTTTGGGGATCATTTTGAGGTCCGTCTGTCTGAGTTTTTAAATGTAGTGCGTGCGAGTGAAATCCTTTTAATAGAAAATATTCTGCATACACTGATGGTATCTTATGCCACATAAGACAAACAAAAGCAATTAAAAATTAGAAATTAATCTGGTTTTATTTTGCAAATTCATCCGCCGGGTCATTCCTGTTCTTTTGAACTCTCAAACTTTATTAATTATAAACAATAGCAAGATAATGAGTAAGATGCCTAACAGGATGGAAGTAAAGAGCTACAGGGATTGACAGTTTTGCTAATACAGTTTATAAAAAGTGTTAATTTGTACATTTTTAACAATCTTTTATTATTTAAAAATATCATCTTAAAGGATTTTGTGAGACAAGCAAGTGTTCAAAAAGGTAAAAATGATGAACAATCTGGAATATTTTTTTAATTTTTTTTTTTAATTATTATTTCTTAAAGGTATATGGCAAAAATATCCTCTCCAACCGGAATTATTGATGTTATTTTGAATTCATCCATTTGTTCACTTAATATTGTGATGAAAGAACTATGATTATAACTAAATTTCCATCTTTAAAGGATTAATTCACTTCAGAATTCAAATTTCTTGATAATTTACTCTCCCCCATGTCATACCATGTTCATGTCTTTCTTTCTTCAGTCGAAAAGAAATGAAGGCTTTTGAGGAAAACATTCCAGGATTTTTATAGTGGACTTCAATGGGGTTCAACGGGTTGAAGGTCCAAATGTCAGTTTCAGTGCAGCTTCAAAGAGGAATAAGAGTCTGATCTAGCGAAACAACTGGTCATTGTCTAAAGAATTAAAAATGTATTTACTTTTTAACCACAAATGCTCATCTTGCACTGCTTTACGATCCGCCACACATTACGTAATCATGTTGCAAAGGTCACGCGTGACGTAGATGGAAGTACCAATCCAGTTTTTACAAAGCGAATGGGCAAAGAATAAGTCAAACGTCCTTCAGGAAAAAAAAGAAAGAGGGAAACAACACTGTCAGATGATTTTAAAGTTGAAGGAGAAAATGAGAAAGTTTTCACCCTACGTGGTACACATCACAGAGCAATGCAAGATGAGCATTTATGGTTAAAAAGTATAGAATGGTTTCTCTAGATCAGACTCTTATTCCTCGTCTGGGATCATGTAGAGTCTTTGAAGCTGCACTGAAACTGATATTTAGACCTTCAAGCTGTTGAACCCCATTGAAGTCCACTATATGGAGAAAAATCCTGGAATGTTTTCCTCAACAGCCTTAATTTCTTTTCAATTGAAGAAAGAAAGACATGAACATCGGATGACATGGAGGAGAGTGAAATACTAGAACATTTGAACTAATCCTTTAAAAGTTGTTTAATGTGAGTTTTACATTAAACAAGTTTCATACTGTGGTCTCAAAGGTTTTGGAAACGCAAGTCTAGTTGTAATTTGAGTAAATGAATGCGACTGCATTGGATAACAAATTCTGAAAGCACTTTCAACAGTGCATCTATCCACGTGTCTTGTATTTTTTGTGTGTCTGTTATGTAACGCAATGACCTTCAGACATTTTAAGTACGGTAAATATTTTGTGTCTGATGGGGACATCCAGCGTCATGTGGCTCTGCTGGATCTGAGAATGAGCTGCTCTGCTTTTATATGAATTATCTTTGAATGGAAGGGTCAGAGATGGAGTCTGAGAAGGACCTTCAGCAAACAGTTTGTTTCTCATGTTATTTTTTTTTCTTCTTCTTTGCTTTTCACTGTTGCACATGTTCGTGGCCATTGCAATCATTTTCAAGACAGCTGATGAAAGGTAGGCATCAATGCCTCTTGTCTCTTAAGCCATGAAATGTTAACAGTAGACGGCTTACTACGCCTTCAGCTTTCTCGAAGACAGTTTGTTGGTGCGATTCCTTAAATTGTGTGAGAAACCTAACAACATTTACGTGAGAAAACCTTTCACTTTTCAACAAATGTCATGCGTTTAGCTTGTGAGAACAATCCTACATGCACTCGACGGTCATATCTGATCATATAAAAGCTAGAAGCAGTTTAAGCAAAGCCCAGTTGACCCACAGATTTTTGCTCATTACACTGGAAGGAAATTGTAAAATATTATGTATATGATTTTCTTGCACTGTCAGGGTTTTATAATGAGCTTATTTTTGATCATTATTTTTGATCATTAGCCTAAAATCTTAAAGAGTTTGTTCACCCCAAAATTAAAATTCAGTCATTAATTCCTCATGTGGTTCTACACCCGTAAGATCTTCATTCATCTTCAGAACACAAAATATTTCTGATGAAATCCGATGGTTCAGTGAGTCTCTATTGACAGCAAGAACACTTTCAGATGAACAGAAAGATACTAAAACATATTTAAAACAGTTCATGTGAGTACAGTGAATCAACCTTAATATTATAAAGTGACGAGAATACTTTCTGTGCGCCAAAAAACAAAATAACGACTTTTCAACAATATCTAGTGATGGACGATTCCAAAACACTGATTCATGAAGCTTTACGAATCTTTAGTTTCGAATCAGTGATCCAGTCACGAATCAAACTGCCAAAATCACGTGAACTATTGAAGCTTAGATTCACTTATGAAGTAACAAAGCCTCATTTACTGAAATCACGTGACTTAAAGCTTCACGAAGCAGCGTTTTGAAATCGCCCGTCACTAGATATTGTTGAATAAAGTCGTATTCTAAAAAAGTATTCGCGTCTCTTTATAATATTAATGTTGAACCACTGTACTCACATGAACTGAACCATCGGATTTCATCAAAAATATCTTCATTTGTGTTCTGAAGATGAACGAAGATCTTACGGGTGTAGTACGACATGAGGAATTAATGACTGAATCTTCATTTTTGTGTGAACTATCCCTTTAAGAATCAGTCTTAGACTTTACTAAATGTTGCTTTTTGCTTCTTTATAAAAGTCATACTTTTTACCAAGACATTTTTAACACTCAAGTCAAAGCTTAAGACTACTCTGAGAAGTTTTATACGTATGTGGCCTGAACAAATACTGTACTTTTTTTTTTTTTTTTTTTTGGATAAATGCTTTGCATCAGAACAGCCTGTGAAATAAATTCAAGTGTTGGTTGTCAAGCTCTTACTGCGGATGAAATACTCTAATGCATTAGTAAGTGCGGTGGGAGTTTTAAAATGAAAGCCGGCTTTGTTCTCCACATGTTGTTATTTGACTGTAGTATCTCTGAATCCCTTCAACCAACTGGACTCCGGCCAGCCCTGCTCGGTTTGACACTAATCTAGACAAAACAGCTATGTGAATAACCAACATAAATTAAGGGAAATTTAATGGAAATCACATGCAATGGTGACTAGCAATAGCTGGTCATACTCATTAGTTACACTTTAATGCAGTGTGTGTAAAAAGACAGTCTTATGTTGACTCAAGCCCTTGGTTTTCAGAGTTAAAAACATACATCAAATGTTTAAGGTTGTTAGAGGTTTTTTTTTTCTAGTATAGTCCCACGCAGTGATGAGACAAAGAACAAGGTCAGACTGAAGAATCGAAAGGAATTACATAAAATTACACATTACAAAATGTCTTTTTCCGCCTCTGAAACATCCTTCCTCTCCAGCACACACACTATTTTTTTTTTGTTTATTTTTTTATCCGACTGCTTTCTGATATGTGCGATTCAATCAGCTGATAAAATCAAGTCTTGCCCTACATTTTTTCCCCATTGAATATCCCGAAATGCATCGGAAAGCAGAAGTTAAAATGGGTTGTAAACAGCCGTTATGTCAGAAACCTTCATCGGCGCAGTCCTAAATAAAAACAATATTCAATGAAACCGCCAGTCGCTGAAGGTTATGCACATGCTGTGTGTTTTTATAGCGGTCTTTCATTCACCTTTTCCATCGATTTGTTCAATTGTCCAGATAAACATCAGTGCTCCAGCGAGCTGTGTGGCGTGACTGAGAGCACTATTGAGGATGTTAATCAAAATTGATCAGTTACTGACATGTAAACCTCTGGTCTGTTAAGAATACATTTTTTTTTTTTATGTTGCAAACAAACTCCAATTTTTGTTAAACCTGTGAAGAAGAAATTTATCAGTCATAAATATATCAGCAATGTTAAAAAATATTTATTTAATTTCAACTTTGGCAGATAAACTTTATCATTTTATATTCACAAGCCTGTTAGATTTCAATCATAAACGTCTCTTACACAAATAAGGATCTTACAATTGATTGACAGGCGATCTGACCAATCATAACCCTGAATCCGACATTTTGTCCATCAAAGCAGTCAGGGGAGTTAGTAGATTAACGTTGGTGAACTTGATAAATTGTGTGTCCTCACGTCTCTTGAAACAACATTCCTTCTGATGTTCATTCATGTTTATTTGATGCTATAAATGAACTAGTATGAAGAGATGATCGGTTCACGAGGAGCTACAGCGATCTGTCACCACACATTAAACACACACTAGACGCTATTTATTGATTAAACTTCTTTGAAAAATTACGATATATTAAATATGAAACTGTTTCATATGTTGTCAGTGTCCTCTTTGCTCCACAATGTATTTTTCACTACATGAGAACATGATGTGTGGCATGAGAGCGCTTGACTTGTCGGACATAGCAACAGTAACAAAAGGGGGCGGGGCTTTGCGAAGGGTTAATTTGACAGCTAAAAATCAGATTTTGCTACCAACATCATATTCATGTGGTTTGAGGCTTTATTAACGTCCATACCTACCCCTTTATAAACATACCAACAAAACAAATGGAATTAAAATCTCAAAATGTATTATAATGTCTAGCAGGTCACATGTCCACAACTTTGAATCCAGGGTCTAAAATTAACACTCTCCAAGTACCACATGCAAGCAAAACTTGCTTAGGTGAGTTAGTCGGCACAATTTTTTTATAAACTGCAAGATTTAAATTAAAGTGACCCTTCGCACGCCACACATCATGTTCTCACGAAGTGAAAAATACATTGCGGAGCAAAGAGGACACTTACAACGTGTCAACAGACAGGTTACTTTTGATATGAAACACTTTTTAAAAGAAGTTTAAACAGTAAATAGCGTCTAGTGTGTGTTTAATGTGTGGTGACAGATCGCTGTAGCTCCTCGTGAACCGATCATCTCTTCATACTAGTTCATTTATAGCATCAAATAAACATGAATGAACATCAGAAGGAATGTTGTTTCAAGCGCGGAAAGACGTGAGGACACACAATTTATCAAGTTCACCAACGTTAATCTACTAACTCCCCTGACTGCTTTGACGGACAAAATGGCAGATTCAGGGTTATGATTGGTCAGATCGCCTGTCAATCAAAGGGTCAATTGTCCTACCTACTGTTAAACATCAGCCTCATCACACCTGAACAAATGCCAGTTTTATCAAGTATCCTCGTAGGCACAGTCTTAAATGACTTAAATAAAGAACGTAAAGAGTTGTGAAGGAAAAGCGAGTCACGTGGAGCAGCTTTTAAAGTGACAGTAGCCTAATAAACCTGTGAGAAAACTAGAGAGAAAATCACTCACTGCTCTTGACCGAATAACTTTTATAGCTTTAAAACACAATAATCTATATTTAATTTATGCAGTAAAGCCTGTGAAGTGTTTGAAAACGTTATTGAATACATGTATTAATATTTAATCGTTTGACAGCACTGACATTCAGTTCTGCGCAAAAGTCTTTTTCACATTAGTGTTTTGACCAAAAAATGTTTTCAAGCCAGTTATTTATATCTTTTGCTGTAGCGTGTCAGTGGGAAATATCAGTTTACATTTCCAAACATGCCTTTTGCCATTAATTGTAATTTTTGTGTGCACAAGGAGTCTGACCTGATCTCACCACCATCGAGTCTGTCTGTGATTACAGAAGACAGACGTCTCCAAAAAACTGTCCAAGTGTTCCTGGTTTC